>JASANE010002944.1:0-40910 GCA_030248225.1 Trileptium ribeirensis
TTGTCGGAGATGGTCCATGGGACAAGTCTACGCTTACCTGGCGAAATGGTGTTTCCGAATTCGCAACAGCCGCTTCCAGATCCAACGTCATTCGCCGCTCGCCTTCGCCTAGATATGAATAACATAGCGCCGACGACAACACGTTGTGCCGAGCGGGTCTCCTACATTCCGTCGGATCTTAATGCTGCTGAATTCGTTTTTGTTCGCGTCGACTCTGTTCGAAGGCCTCTTGAAGTTCCGTACAATGGGCCTTATCGCGTTATTAAGCGCTTTGATAAACATTTCGTAGTGGACCTGTATGGCACAGCACAATCAATATCAATTGACCGCCTCAAACCAGCTCACCTCGAATGGACCGCCGATCCGCTGGTTCCGCGGGTCAACGATTCGAAATCAGGTCAACCAAAACTGGTCGAACGTAACGCGATCGCATCTCGGACAACGCGATCTGGGCGCACGGTGCGACTACCTATTCGCTTCCAACTTCCGTCTAAAGGGGGAGTGCTGTAGGGACCATCATCGCATCGTCCCTTCTCGATCGTTCCAGACGCACAGAACACTTCTATGAAGACGTCACATAGACTTACGCCTACGCATGATGCAATCATTTCATGTGACACTGCCACGTAGACTTACGCCTACGCATGATGCAATAATTATATTTCTTACATTTTTACTTTTGTATAAACCTTGCCTGATCTTAGTAAAACACTTCAGTCTTGAGTTCTCATTATCGTGATGTACCACAATATAATAAGTACAAAGTAATTTAATTATAATTGTTTAATGTACTAATATTTTTAGATAAATCTTGAAGCAAATATTGATGCTTCACGACACCTAAAAATGTCAACATCGAAAATGACACTGGAAATGCCGCAGGATTTGAACCCATGACATCAGGTCTTACGCATTTTTGCTCTAACCAGTAAATAACTCAGCATATGCATATAAATCAATCCCATATGTACAAAAATCATTCAGCCCTTTTACCTTCTTTGGGCTTTATGTCGATTGCCATCTGTTCGGCTTTAACTCGTCGTGGATTTGTTCCAATGTACATAACTGTATCGATACGTATCGATATCTGGATCTGGAACAAATCTGCTTATATGTAATTATGCTACTAATTATTCGCGGATTTTAGTGTCTTCGGAGTATATAATTTCAAGGTCTGGTTTTTTAAGCTTCCGAATGTGGTAGAGCTTAAAACATTGAAGGAAAACATAGAATTAATCTAGATCATGATATCTTTCAAGTTAGCTTTTTATCCATATTCAGCATACAAGCTTAACGCCGTAAACACATTATTTTTTGAAACTCAGCAGTTTCACTAACCATCCAACGTTTTTAAATTCAACAAGGCCGTTTGGCGAATGGGGTTATTTGATAAATTATGTATTAGGAATATAAACTCGCTCAGAAACTATCGTGCCAACAGCGTACTGGATCTGAACTTTCACATATAGCACATTGGTAATTGGTTCGCAATCAAGTAACGCATTGATTTTAGAATTTTTCTCATAAGTATCCGACTGTGAAATAACAGTATGAATATAACTTGTTATAGATCAAAAATGTTCCCGAGCAGGATTTTCTACAAGCCACTAAGCTAAGTGGCTTTAATTTCGAGACCGGTATAATGGCTATTATTGTAACTTGTAATAATCCAATTTTGTTACTATGATATTCAAACTAATAGATTAGTAATTTATTTTGAATGTCCAAAAATTTCATCAAATGTGCATTTATGTACAGCCCAGCATGTTTATGTTGTACGTAAATTTGTCTTTAATATTATACTTTAATGTGTTACTATAAGAATTCACCGATTATAATTATGATAATGAATTAAAGTTTATGTTTGATAATCACACACAGTATTTATGCGTCACGGTATATGGCTGTATGATCATCAATCATGAGCTGTCATTTATCAATTAAGATATAATATATAAATTATTGAGATAAAATATATAATAAGATGTAATTATGTGCTAATATATATAATAAGATGTAATTATGTGCTAATTGATGAATTAAAGTTCTTGTTTTACAGCGTCCGCTTAGCGGATTAGGGGGATAAAATATTTCGTAGAAGTTTTGTGTATGATACACAAAACCCATAAATTTGAAAATCTGTTTGTGGCGCTCAATTTGACGCACCCAGTAATTTTCTTGTTGCTGCTCCTAATACATAGTAGTCAGCAATAATTTGAAAATTTAGGAGTGCCATCAGATTGCACGAACTCAAAAAATTTTCTGTGCAATCAAGATCTAGTAATTTCATTTTTGGGGAATACCTTTAAATTCACCCCCTTATTTTTACATTTAGATTTCTAGACACTAATCGGTTAGTAATAACTATTATAGCACTTTACTTCTAAGTGTATTAACGCACTTTGGTTTTTTATATATTATGCCACTAGTATTATTTTCGCAATGTTTTTATTACACCAGTTGTTAAAATCAAGCAGAATAATTCACAAATCAAGTATAATACGCCGCTCTCAATATATTTTATACCAAAATCAAGTGCTTATTTACTTGGACCTTTAAACAAAAAGTATACAAGTTAAGGTTGTACCTTTCATAAATCGTAACCTGACCGCTGTCTTCTAGTTATGTAGAACAATTATTTTTCAGTTACAACCAGATTGTGCCGTTCAGCTATCTTATTATTAGATTTGTGAAACTGGAATTCGACGAAAAAATATACAGCAGTCTATAATAAGCAACTTTTTCAACGCAGGACAATTACAAAATGCAGGAATTCATGTAAAATTTTAAACCATAACATTGTAATTAAGCCTGCTAATTCTTATATCTTGCCACATATGAAATTATATCTAATCAGCCATATGGGTTAGCTGAGAAATACGTGGGACCCTAATTATTTTAAAAATTTGGCTCCTGCAAATAATAGTTCCAAAATTGCTGCGAATTATGAATACTACGTGCTAACATTGACAAAGGTGTATTTGGCAGCTTCCATAAAACAAGTCATGCTGCATATTTTCGAAAAAATACGGCTTGTAGTAGTATTATTTAGGAACTGTATGTTTATAAGTCAAAGATAGATCATGATGTGACGTTACTTTTCGGATGCGACTGGTCATGGTAAAAAATTTGTTTACATAAATAGTAAACACAATAATTTTATAGTAGCAACAACTCGAGAAGCCATTTGTTGATACGCCCAAATTTTTATACCGTGCTAAAATTAGGTTTCTGTGATGGAAAGAATACAAATTATTATTGTCTTTGCAGTAGTTCACTTTTAAAAATTCATTAATAGCGTTCTTTAAAACGAAAATAAATTCAAATTCTGCCGTTTCGGGTGAAACTCTAAAACCCTGATCCTATCATTGTTTGTAAATTTGATGCATTGGGAAATAATTTTTACACACGGCATCGTATACATATTAATATCGTATTACATATCAATATATTAATAAGGCATCATACGAGAACATGATGCGGTAAAGGTATATTTTAAATTAAAGTATTGTCTATTTTGCTGTTTCTCCCGAACTAATTATAGACTCGTAAATCAAACTAGTAGCCAGAAGGGCTGCTCTTTGTAGTTACCAAATATATATCAGGTTCAGAAAACCACTCTTTCACATCTATAGTACACACGACCAATGATTTATCGTGCAAAGTTAACATATATTAGTTGTTGACCGAAAGATAAAATTTTACAGCACTTCAAACGAGGTAATAATCCGTAATATTTCAGAGCAGTATGGTCTTTGAAAATATTGAAACTCCAACGGTCCCAGCGCATCATTTGAGTTTTACTACTGTACACAATACATGATATTTCGACAACTTAATCCAAAATCTATTACCTGTTTCACGGCGTCGGAAGTATTGATAAGACGAAGCGACGCTTTAAAGTCGTTCCCAATAACAGTTGCCCCACTTGTTTCCAAGCTGCACAGAATATCATCGATTTTCGGAATTTGCTCGCGATAAGCCATTATTGCATGACTGCCGCCGGTAAAAAGTGCCGTCATAACAGCAAGACGCTCAGCTTTCGACCCTAAACTTGAAAGTTTTGCGTGAAACGCCGCGAAGAGCTGTTAATATATGTGTTGTACACACGTTAAATCTTTCCTGCAGAATCATGCACAATTGTATCAGCCCACATTTTGAGGTGTTGCGTTAACTGCGTTTGTCGTATGATGTCTGCTTGCCGCCCGTCGTCACTAGTTCGCTTTACGCGATTTCTAGGGAATACCAGGCCCGGCTCTAGGGTAGGGCTAACTGGGCTATAGCCCACAGGCCACCTTTGGGGACAGGCCATTTTTGGGCGACTGCATAATGCGGCGTTCACGTTATAATGTCCCCAACGTTTGGAACCTATGTACCCCACACAGTGTCAGACACACTGTTGACAACAGGGTGTCTTAGACACCCCCATGTTTTTAATAAATTTTTTCAACGGTAGCTAGCTACGCGTATTACCACTTGCCGACAGTGTCAGGCACACCGTGTCTTCTGGCAGTTTTATTGACACTGTTCCGAATTATTTGAGCAATGTTCATATGGGCTAGATACAAATATCGAGAATTTAGGAAAAACACCACAGGACAGTTGACTAATAAACCGCATTCGCTACACACGGTGTTCGTTATAGTTAATTCGCGCCAAATTGGTAGCTAAGGGTGTGTACGACACTGTCTAGAAAAAATTTAGTAGCTAAGGGTGTGTCGTACACCCTCGGCATTTGATTTACAGTATGGGTGTCACCCTGACTGTCTATACGGTAGGGTCGCGACTACAGGGGGTCAAAAGTTCCAAACAGTGGGGACTTTAAACGTGAACGCCGCATAAGTTTTAATGCCAATTTTCTAACAAAGGCTTAAATTTTTATCTAAGTCAGGCCATTCATGGATAGCGACCACCCAAGAATTGCTATGAAACTGTAACTCCAGGCCATAAATTCTTTAAAATGTCACAGTTTCGTAAGTGCATGGCACTAGCAGGCAACCATTTTACATTGTATCAAACGTAAGTCTCTTTGACCTATCGGCCCAATCACCTCATTGGTGGCTCAGTTCCAAGTGAATATGGTTCTCTTTTGCTCATTTCACAGTATGCTTGTGCCACAGTATAGGGAATTAGTGAATGTGAGCTAGTGGAACATACCAGTATCTGAAACGTTTTCGGCAAACAGGCCACATCAAACCATCAGCCCACAGGCCACAATGAGCTTGAGACGGCCCTGGGGAATACGAGCATCAGCTCTTAAATAACTCCGCGGTTTACGTCAATCGCTGGTAATGACGCTATCGGAATTCGACTCCAGGTATCAGCTGGAGCTTATCAAAAAAGAATGATACGGTAAACTCAGCCGGATGGAAATGGGTTAAATTTATTGGCACAACATGGTATTCCTTAATCATATTCAGTTTTATGGAATTTATCTTATCAGTCATAGCTCTGTCGAGACCGTTTATTTCATATCAAATGTGTCTAGCAGACAAATTATCATATCTAAATCTAAGACCTTAAATCTAAGACTTTGAATAGACTCAATATGGAATAACTGTACTCTTTTCAGTGTTAAATTCCGAAAAAAGTTATGTTTTGTCAATTGCTATGATATTGAATGTATTTATTGATCTGTGGTGCGAATATCTATGAATCTGAAGTAACTGCAGTAGATAAGGTACCATTATGCGTAACTCGAAGACTAGGATAGTATACACAACATATACAATAGTTAAAATGTATTAATGTAATGTTTGTTGTTTTAGCACGATGACTATCAGAAAATAACGTTATATGTAAAGCTTATCGCAATGAAAAATTGTGCTATCCGGCCGAAACTATTTTGTCTGAGAGGCTATAAGGGTAGAGCTATATTAAGTTTAGGCCATGTTCACATTGGTCCTGATCCGATTTGCTTTCACGTTGCATCCGACCCGATGTGCCCGCATCCTGTTAATACAGTATACCACGTGTATGCTTACGCATTTTTACAACTCCAATTCGGATCTCATAACATTGTGCATGCGCTATCGCATCAGCTCTGATCGGATCCGGATGCAATGTTACCACTGTGAACACTTTACTTACATAGATTTACAAAAGCCACATGCAAATCAAATCTCATCGAGCAATGCCATCTCGTCTTATTAGAGGGCAAAATTAGGCTTGATATACTTTTGAAAAACTTTATTTTATCTATAATTCAGACTTTAGATCATGTGACCACATTGTTTTGAAACATAAAATTAAAAGTTCAAGTTAACCAGATGCGTCCTACCTGTTTTAAAATACTGGTTACAACAACCAAATGTAAAAAAGAATAATTTCAGTGAGCTTGATTTGCAAACGTGGGTTGCTGCGTCCTGTCAAGTGTATGAAAGAAAATGTGTAAAAGCTCGATCACATATCATTACTAATGTTACCGCTATATGGGTACATCCAACCTAAGAATATTAGATGAGGCAGGCGATGCTGCCGAATCATATAATATAATGCACAATTGTTAATAACTCAGTTTGTCAATCGAAATTGCTGATCTTTAATGAACAATTACGCGCTGATTGGAAGCTCCTGATTCCTGAACAACCTGATTCAAGTGATCACCTGAACCGTTCTCCCTCTTTGTTCCACAACAATGACTGTGGATTCTATATACTGGTACTGCAACACGGAATGAATAGCGGGTTCATCCTAAATTTCGTCTGCCCAGAAAGGCTGTTTGTGAACCAAGATTCAACGTATTGAAAAGGACCCCTCAGTTAAACAATAGTGAAATCCATTACCCCTAAACGTACGTCAACATTACATGAATCATTGAGAATTAGTAGCGACACGCGCATTTTGCCAGTGACTATTGTGAGCAGCTGACACAGAAGTAACACAAACTTAGTTAGAAACTTCAGTTAGCTCAATATCTCTCCTTGTATGAAAGTTCAATTATCAAATAATAGCGTACGACAATTTTGCAATAATTTGAATTTTATATTAGTTACCTTCATAGTATTTATAATCACTAGTGATATCCATTCGATCGCGATTGAAATCACCAAGAACAATCCCAGGTCTTTTTGTGCTGATCATGCGACCAATGCTATAGAACAAAAATATGTGACACCTTGAAATTTTTTCTTGCAACATGATTTAGTAGAATAAAATCGACTGACAGCAATAAGTAAGTGAAAGTGGATATCATAAGGATTGAAGCTTAGTCAATAACTGCAGTGTAACTGCGTTTCTGCGTTTGCAATGTTTCTTGTTTTTCACAACTTTGTGACATTTCGGCGAAATTCAAAATATTGACAAAGTACTAAAAGCAAACGCAAAGTGAAAGACACTGTTTTTAAAACTTAACTGCGTTTACCGCTCAGACGCCACAACTCAATCTAAGAAATAACTTAAATAAAATGTTATAAAATGAGAGCTAACAAGAAAACAAGACTTGTTATTGACACCGTAGAAAAGTCAACAAGGTATTTAACGCTGACGTTACTAATTTACGAACATTCCAATTATTTTACGTAAAAATAGTCAAATCCTATTTTAATTCAAAATGGTGCAAAGTTTCAAAATCCTGTTATGACCTGAGAATGCAACATTAGCATCAAAATTCTAAACCGAAGTTTGAAAACTTGACAAAAATATATCCTTATAGTGTCTAAACCTGAAAAGCATAATTTTAATTTTTAGAATTAATTTTGTGAGGTGTAACCGAGCAGCGTTAAATTTATGTCAATTCTTTATTTTTGATACCTATCAATTTCTTTGTCAACATATCGTACAGAGCCTTTCCGATGCATCCAGTAGCATTTGTCGGCGTTGACTTCGGAAAATACGAAAGGAGTATCGAAGCCAAGACCGATTTGGCCGCTACGAACTGCTGCTATTGGTGCAGGACCGCATCGAAACACGCCTGTAAAATCGATTTTACAAAATAAGAATTGATGGAATTGCCAAAAGCATTTCTTTCTGAAATAAGTTGCAAACTGAGAGAAGTTATCAGTCATTGTTGTTCAAAATTTTTAAGCAGTCGCCGGGGCAAAAAAGGATACAAAGCCGTACTCAGCATATATACGCCGGGTTCATCTGACAACAAGCTGTTTTGGTATTTGTATCAGACAATTTTGACACTTTTTTCGCGGATTTGGACTCATTACATTTGCAAACTTAAAACCCCAACAGCTCACAGTATTATGCCCTGAAATGTGGATGTAACTAAAATAACTGATGTAAACATTATACTTCTGCGAAAGAATGTTTTGTAATCACATAAAATTTTGTATAAATTGAAAATTAAAAAGTTGTCAAAACACAACGCACTATGGAACTAGTAAGAAAAGTTAAGAAAGTTTCCGGAAATAAGAAAAACATTTCTTCATTGCATACCGGCACGTATGTGCCTTTTCATTTTTTACAGATAACCATCTTTGTATCAACGCGTGATGTATTCGTAACAATGTTTGTGTCAATATCTCCGTCTTCCTGCCTTTCCAATTTCATCGCGCGATGACGAAATTTGCCGTCTGCCATAGTCTTTTATTTTATTTAGAAAGAGTACGTCTGTGATATTAACACGTCTCCAGATGAACCACCGATTCGATTTGTTTGCGGAAAGTAAATAAAACCTTCGCTTCAGCTCAAAGCATAGCTAATGAAATCGGTTAATGGTATAAATCCGTCACAGTTGCTTGCACTTCAAATCAAATATAACCATATATTGTAAAGTAAATACGATAACATCAACGCTCAGTCTGACTGCGAAAATCTTTTAAATCTTACTTATAACACAGCTTATATAGTTAAAGTCATGCATCAAAATGTTTTAGCGCACGTTTAGCTAAATTAGCTGTATTACAAGTCAGTTGTAGCATAGCTAGGAGTGCGTTAATAGATATGTACGCACGGTTGTGTTATTTAACTCGTTCGAACTCTTGCTAACGCACTAGTCTGCACTCGTCACAGCTTAGCGTACAAATCACTTAACCCACGATGGCTGTGCTACAACTATTACTTGTAGTCAAATCTGTGATTATGATGAACATATGTACAGATGCGACATTTGTTTAGCTACAACATGAGTCAAATAACACCAACTATTTTATAGCCATAAAGGATAACATCAAATGTTATCAATTTTGATAAAAATATTGCTTTTGGCAATTTATTCCATAGCTTTGACGATGCTGTGAAAATATCGATGGTATAATATATATTTTATGGTACACAGCGCAAACGTACACACACTTTTCAGAATTAAACCAAATAACCTCCGGCCAACAGGAAGTTATGTACCAATAGATCTAAAACATAATTAATTTAGACAAAAAATTGATTCTTTCTGCTCGTTTATGCAGTTGCCGAAAAGTTTATTTATAATATATTTGTTCGCAACTGGCGAAAATTATGATGGCCTATACTTCGAAGCTTGTTTATCATATCAATTTAGCAGTAACCATGTTTTATGGAAGGAAATATTAAATTTCGGCTTGATTTTGGTCTAAAACATAGCGCTGCTTAGTCCTTGCTGCGGTCCTGGTGAAATTCAGATTAATTTTTATCCATGAGGTACCGAGGTTTACATTCAATCGATGGAAAAATTCAGTATATTCGACGGCCCATCTCTAAGCAACAGTGCAACAGTCGCTGATGAGTTACGGCCTCTATTAGTGCAGTAGACAAGAAAGAGGATGATCTGCTCATTGCACACTCATTTTATGCATCATTTACGATAAGATTCGTGCTCCAGGGCCAAATTATGTCACGCGCCCAACTCAACTAGATCGGGTGAACGATAGCTTAGCTGGACTAGTATGGTACATTTTGATAGCTTAGCTAGTCTTAATGTGACAAACAGGGAGTTTAGTTTGTCTATGAGTGACAAACGGAGCGTCCGGCTGAACTGTCATTTGAGAAATTTTATTTAGTGTTGTGCTTAGCGTAATAGCATTTTGTTCTATAGCACTTTTACACTAATTCTAAGTCATATGTTTGTTTTTAATATATACAAATAAAGTTTTACGCAGTATGCCGCCTTTAGGACATTAATTAGATACGTATAGTAAGAAGTAATGTTCGCGGATTAAATAGTTTCTGGCTTAAGTTATAGGGGCTCATCTGAACGCCTCGTGACAAAAGCACAGTCCAGCTCGACAGTCAATGATAAATGTATAGCCTAGCTAGGGTATTCAAAATTTTAATAGTCGAGATGGACTGTCTGCGTGACATAGCAGTTAACCCAACTGAACTCATGACATAAGTAAGACCAAGTGCACTCATGTTATTGTAAATGATGCATTCTCTAGCACTGAAAAACGTATATAGAGTTTTCTCTTGATGAGAAATTTTCTAGCAAGGTAATAGTCTCATGCAGTAGACATGAAAAGTTTAATAAATATGGGAAGGCTTCGTATGTCCGCGTGGCATACTTTGCTCTGAACTTCAGACGAAGTAAAATAACTTGTGTTTCATTTTACCTCTCATGTAAACTCAATGGTGATAATTGCCGTGTTATACTTGTTACAAGCTGGAGTTGAAAATGAAGGTGAATCTGCTAGAACGACGAATAATTTACAATTGACGAAAAAATTTTCAATGATTTTGCAGCGCTTTTTCCTGTGTGAAGTAGGTGAACAAACCCGAGGTCTATTTACCATCACTTTTTTCTTGTGGTGTAGCGTCGATAATTTGCCAACCATCGTATCCACTTGGCAGGTCAGGACGTGACATCCATACGTCGTTCCAAACATGAAAATTCCTGAAAATTCAAACCACATAATCATGTATTATTTTTCACAACCAAGAGCTTGTTGTTTGGTTACGATGCACATCCCGGAATTTTATCTTAATTCCGAGACAGAAATAGTAAACAAATAAATTTTGTTCGGCACTTCTTGAGATCCACCTGACAAATAATTACAAGACAGTTCACAATGAATTGCTGCTTGCCACAATCTATTTCTACCAACTAAATGATATGTAATTTCTTATGGCCTCAATTACTGGAGTTGTTCGTAGAGGCTGCTCATATGCAAATAAATGTCGTTAAGTAACAAGTCCGCTTTATTATATAAATTGGTAAGAACACAAATGTCCTAGCACTAAACACAATTTTACTCCGCGTGTTGCCCATAAAATCGACGAGCTTTTCATCGATTTCAAAAAAAGTCGGCATACTAAAATTTTATCCAGTGAAAATTGAAGGTTATAGCTAACTCATAGGTAACAAAAACTAAAATTTAGTTCTGCTATTGTGTAGTTAACAAAGTCAAATTTAAGTCCTTAATTTTAGTCAGACATCTACTATCTGTATCAAAGCATTGTTACTTAACATTTATATATCTTAGCTTATATACAAATCAGACATATACAATATCTCACGCAGTGAAAGTAGACTAAAACTTAAACCGGCCATTATCCTTGAGTCCAGTTTAGCTGGCTACATCTCTACCTAGGTTGTGCTTTTGTGAAGTCAATTCACGATCTCTAACCGATAATCGCCCAAAAATAGCTATTATATGTTATGTACTAGAATATTATTTGCGAAACAGCAACACATAGGAAACCTTCGCTGTCACTATTTAACAAATTAGCATCGCAATTTAGTCATGGTGAATGAAATTATCGTTTACTAACATACACTCATAGACCGCGAATACAGCTATATGATTTGTTATTTGATGAACATGAATTCCGCAAATACGCACGTACGCAATTTGCACTTGTACATCTTGGACACCATATACACCTTCGATATTTGCTGCAGAAATCTGACTGCGAACGTCTGCACCATTCAGTTCCTGATTTTGAAATACGTACAACCATGGCACATCAAATGGTGGAACTCCCACAAAACACAATTCTTAACGACATGTTCAATTAAATTGACACTACTATAGTTAGGGCGTGTTCAAGTTCCGACCGATCCGATCGTGTTCGACAGAGAATGTACAGTTTTGTTGAATCAGAATGTAAAAACACTTATACATACACATATAGATACTTAGATCCGGCGTTTGATCGTATCGGACGCAATTTGGTTTGAAGAGAAAAATGTCCATTACTGACATAGTATACACTGCGACTTTGTAGAATCATAGTAAATAAAAATTTTCCGTAAGTCGTCCAGTATATCATAGCGCTTTTCTCTGAGAATAATAAATTCTAACCAATCTCAAATGTGATCATTCTGAAGCATACAGATGTAATATGTAGTCATATGTGATAGGAGCACACACAGTCGACGCAACACATGACTCTTCGGCAACATTTCGTAGCTGCAGCAACTGTCCAAAATAATTACCTTACAAAACGCTTACCAAACGCTGTCGACGTTCATAAATTTAATCGGATCACCTTTTTCATCGATATGGTAATCGATAGTTACCGAGGTGTTTGTGTCATGAGCAGATGAGTAGTTGGTTACAGGACGACATGGAATTCCGATGCAGCGACAGACTGGAAGTTGGAAAATGAAAACAATTGATGCTATAGATAAGTCTATTATCGACACAAAGTTTATCCCAAATTGTAATCACATTGGTATCCAAATATTCCTATATATTAAAATAATGCGTTTTTCAATTTATTATTATATACAGGACAATAAATAAATTAGTCAAATTTAGTGCAAAATCTTTCATTCACCCGTCACGTTTAAAATGCAACATTTGATATATTTTACGCTACCAGATGGATTCGCTTATTGTGTAACCAACGGATTATAGTTAACTGGTACATGTTTATGAAACTTAAAACAAAATTCCCAAATTATGACCACTGAAAAATCAAATACCGAAATCTGTTAGCTTACGCTATAAGCTAATACTTTGAAGCCTTCCGACTGAGCCGATTGTGCAACCACGTTTCCGGCGTCTGTCTTAAAAAGTTGCCAGCACCACACTGCATTGCAAGCTATGTTGTAAAGCAGTTCACGAGAATCTGGTTCGCGGGAACCACATCTTAACCTTTTCAGCTGGTTTGGACCCTAATGGTCCTCAAGTATAGATGCAAAAATGTTACATAAAGAAAAAGCCATTGCAAATTTACCATACCATATTGGGAGCATGCCTTAAACACGGTAGTCCACCGTTTCATTTGGAAGCTCTGACATCGTTGCCTGCGCTATTCTATTGGGATGTGATCGGGATGAATACTCGGACACAACTGTAGCATCGCTGACGAAAGACCGCACTTCCTTCTTTTTTCAAACGCATCATCAAACGGCAAGTACGTATTTTATGATTATCATATTTTAATATTCTGTGTTGCGTAACATAAGTTATAATACTATAGTTATAAATACACACATACAACTATAGTTATACATACAACTATAGTTATAATATGAATATTTTTCGCTAAAAGTTTATTCTTATCTCTCTGCCACTGGTGGTCGAACACAGTACATTCGAGTTACTAATTAACGTAAATAAGTGTGAACGGTAAAACATGTTGCACTATACCTTTTCCTGCAACGAAACATGAACATGAAATCTTAGTGAAATACCTCACAGAAATTAATTAGCAAGAGAACCATACCATTTAAAATTTGTTGCAGATTAAGCAGGCTTCAAATCATTTGATGAAATGCTATTACTATATTACTAAAGAAACCCACTGCTGCTGCGGTGTAGATTATTTCATTTATCTGTTCTGAATTTGGAATGTTTTGATAAGTGCCAAAATCTCTTTAGCCATATAAATTTTGAAAGGGCCGGTGGATCAGGCTCATATTTGCATCATTACATTTGTCCCGACGAGCCAAGTCAAACGACACTTAACACGATTATATTTTAAAAATTGTAAATTTTAAGAAGTTTTATAAAATACAGATTTATTTTGAGAGGTATAAACAAAATTCGTTTTGCGGAGTGTCAATAAGCTCTAAAAGCACCGATATAAAGAAGTTCGAAATTTTAAACTTTTGAAAAAAATTAAATCTACTTTAACGAATTGCTATAGTGCATATAGGACAATGCTTAAAAATCTATATGATGTTGAAAAATAATTATTTAAGATTCGATGACGTTAGTAGCATTGACGGACCTCTCTAGAAAGTATCTGGCAAACATCGGCAAAAAAGCGGAGAACGGAAGTCACATAAAGTACCAATTTTTTAAATATTAAAAATAGAGATATTTTTGAAATCTTACAAATTTTTAAAATTGAAAAAAATGACGACAAAATATGGAATAAATAGCGAAAATTACTGGTCTGTTTATGAAAACTTGGCAGACAAATCACATACGAAAACAGATTTTTAAATTTTTTTTTGGATAATATTGGCATCACGAACGATCCGGCTTTACCAAACAGTAACATAAATCGGAAGTTTTGAGTTTATCGAAAAAACCCGTGGCGGTGTTGTTTACTGGTTTTAAGAATTATAAAAAGCCTGTTCTGCAGGCACGACGATCTCGTCATGATTTAAAAATGGCGATATTGTATGGCGTACAATAAATGAAGACACAGTCTCTTTTAAAATGAAGGGGGCATGGTCCGGAAGCGCAAAGCCTTTTGTGCTAGGTACACCTAAGTATGTAAGCATGTGTTGTTATCCTATCACCTTTTTCAGTGAAAGTGAATGGACGAAGAGCCCAAAAAGTATCTTATCTAATTAGGAGATAAAGTGCTAGAAATGACCTGATTTAAAACTGCAATACTGTTTTTCAATGCATTAAGTGAATGGTGCATTTGGTAAGACACTTCGAGCATGAGATAACACAATATATTTATGACACAGTAAATTGTACCAAAAACAGTCTAACACAGACCATCATAAAGATAAAGAGTTCGATGCTGTTAAGTAGGAGTATAGGTTTCGACGATGCGACACTTAGGTCGAGACAGCAAATGGTCTGCGGGGAGGGGTAGGCCGGGGACTCTTTTAAATTGTTAGGAATTCAAAAATTTTTTTCCAATTTGCTAAAATTTTCCCTTTCACCCCGTGTTTGTCTATTTTTGCTCAAGGAACTGTCGGGCAGGGGGAGGGAGCAGTGTAGATTTGGCGTGCAACCCCAAAGGGTAACCTCCTACTCCTCCTATCCACACCTATGTGTGAGGATCTGAAATCGCTCAAGAGTTGGAGGTCCTTACCTGTTGTTACCACGCCAGCAAATACCCAGCACTGTCCAAATTTGACGGGACGAAATTGGGCGCGGCCGAACCTGCTTCCAATGTAGCGGCGCAGAATATCGATAGAACCTGTCCATTCTGTCGGCGGAACTCCGCCCCAATAGTCCCCACTCCAATTCCCTACTATTACGCCATTCTCGTCTGGCGAGTTTATCTAAAATGTTGAAAAAGAAGTTCATATCTTGCGCAAAGACTGTAGTCGTTTAAGGCCAAATAAGGCACATCTACCGGTCCGGCGTTACATATTCGATATTACAACCATAGAACAATCATTTTGTGTTCTTTAATACATAGTAAAACACAGCAAGGTCACTCATGGGAAATAAAAGAAGACGAGATTTACGCTTGACAAAGAATATCTTCGCAGCTAACAGTGGCAGAGTGATATTGAATGTCAAGTTTGGTCAAGAAAACAGCCCCTTTTTTATGAATACATAAGTTACTTTACTATTTAAAGAATCATTAGCGAGAATTAAGGTTCTGAATTAGTTACAATCAAGCAACTCCGTCGATAAAAGCGGTTTCGTCAACCTAATATGCAGTTAACCGATATCAATTCTCTTCGATCAAGGTATAATAATCGAGCGAGTGGCTATGTTAACTACAATTTCATACTATTGTAGTGCTACGACACGAGTTGTATATTATAAATTACAATTATTACGCCATGGCTGCGTTCTTACGTTCAAACTTTTGTCAAAAAATTTTCAATCAGTTTTTTCTGAGCATTTTATCCAATTTTCTATAAAATTTGATCAAAATTTTATTGTCAGTTGAAGAGTATAATTGGCGGAAGATGGCGAAGCTTCAGGATTTTTGCAATATTTGGTTAAATTTTGAATACAATAATTTACCAGACAGATTTTTGGTCTGCGATTTGACAATATATGCTGCAACAAATCGTAGTGTTCACACGTTCAAATTAACCAAAACACAAAAAATGCTTTCAATTTTTTATTTAAAAGTCAGATGATGTGAACGTCTGAATAATATATGTTGGCCATGCACCACTCTAATAGAAATGTTTACTATAAGCCAGTATTTCAGAGTTTTGCGTAAGTCATGCGTGAGCATCGATTACTGCAGTGGATTTTCGCAAAGAATAGCCTCCACGGTACTTTTTTGCACGTAGATTGGACTGCTCCATCCGAAAACGACTAGCTGGGCTAATGGATTGCATTAAATTTGAGGTAATCACATACGCAATTGCATCTGACCTTGGAGCAACAGCTTCCTAAACAGTCTGACAGAATTGGGAAATAATGTTACCGCTATGTGGTTGTGACACAACATGTGTGGTGAACAGAAACAAGACTACAAACATATCTAAATAAAAGAAGTATTATCAGTGATAATTTAAAATATATAGTAACCCATAATCGTTAAGTCAAGCAAGTACTAAAAGCAGTACCAAAGGCCTAGGCCTTAACGACATAACGACCTCGTTGAGATCGGATGATATTTTTCTCAAATAGTCCTGAATGAATAAAATGTCCAGTAATAATTAAACTAAGCGGTCGCATAATTCCGTATAACATGGTGCTTAACTAATTGTGTTTGACCTGACAGACTACTTATTGGTTAAAGCGTGGATATTTAAAACAGACTAATATTTTATTTCTAGTGGAAATCACTTCAAAAATTCAATATTCATAACTGTCTACTGAAAAAACTTTAACATGGCGCATATCAAACGTGCTACAAAGCAATCTGTAGCCGCATTCGATTTTAAACCACGTTAAACATCTCCATATGAATATGACCGGCTGTAACAGAAATTTTTGGCACGTCTAAGCTTTTATAAGTTTTTACATTTCCTACATATGTAATATTAGTAGTATAATTAGAAGCGAGCGCAGCGTAGACATAACTGCATGCTTCGAATTGCCAATTGGGTAATTGTTTTCAATTTTAACTGACCTTGATCAACTGGTCAGTTTTTTGCGTAAGAAATCTTTGGCTCGGATTTTGAAGATATTGCCCGATTTTTTTGAAAATGTTTAATATTGACGCTATTTTCACTCAAAAGTTATATTAAAATTGGGGTAATACAATGTAAATCTGTAAAATACTCCTACATGTTGTTTTAGATTGAACATAAAATCTTAATTTTGTGCATTGGATTTTTAGACTGCATAGATTGGAAAGCACTCGAATTCACACACCTAGTCTTTATGTAACAAACAGAGAGCTTAGCTAGACTCTGCGCGACAAACGGAGCGTCCGGCTAAACTGTCAATTGAGAAATTTTATTTAGTAATGTGCTTAGTGAAATAGCATTTTGTTCTATAGTATTTTCACACAAATTCTAAGTTATATATTTGTTATATATAGCATTAAAGTTTTAAGCTATACGTCACTTTTGGAGCATTATTTAGATACGTATAGTAAAACGTAATGTTCGCGGACTTAATAGTCTCTGGCTTAAGTTATGGGGCGCAGCTGAACGCCTCGTGACAAAACCACAGTCCGGCTCGACGCTGGATGACAAATGCATAGCCTAGCTAGGCTATTAAAAATTTAAATAGTTGAGCTGGACTGTATGTGTGACATAGTAGCTGGCCCATTTGAACGCGTGACATTATTAGGATCATGCGTACGCATCTTATTGTAAATGATGCATTATCTTTAACGGGATCAACATTATTATATGCTAGTTATCACAATTATTGGTGTTATAAAATTTACTTTATGACCTTAGACAAAAAATAACAAAAGATGCCTCCGATCAATCATTATTACTTTCGCTGGAGCACTACCATGATTTGGTGTTAATGTAACCGATGTTTGTGAAGAGTATGTACAAATATACAATGCTTTTTTTCACTTACTTCATATGTTTTAGCCTTAGTGTCAGGTACTTCGATCCTTAATATGTTTTGGATTTAGCTCTACCCCTACACTCAGTGGCTGTATCAGTAATCTCCCCGTCCCAAAAATTCACTCCTGCTCATCTTTTTCTTTGTCAAAATATACAAGCAGTATATCGCTGAGAGTTTAGTCTGACCTGATCAATGCTACGAACTTTGTGTACCGAGTGCAAAATCTGCTGATGTGTTATGTTTTATTTACAGTTTGTCAAATTTCGTGTATCATACATGACGCTCAGAGTCCCAGATCCGATGGCACGATAGTCCAGTGAGTGGGGGCAAGGTACGGACCGGTTGGAGGATTGGGGAGGGGAGTGCGCTGCGCCTTGGTCACCTATGGGTTCGGCGTAGGGGATACCTTCGAGTGGAGGAGGGGATCGGGTGACCTGGAAGGGTAGCTGAGCCGTCCGGAAGGAGCGGGATCCGGACCTGAGTCGGTAGGCCCTCATCTCTATGAGCATGTATGATACTTTATATCTATTGTATTTAAAGGTCTTCATCTATGCCTATCTATGTTTGTTGTTAATTGTTAGTTTTATATCTTGTGTATTTTATTGTATTTTTCGTAATAGATAGCTCTTAAAAATATTTATACTGCCGTTTATTGAGTTTAACTGGATATATAAATATCATATTATCTGACGGACCCAAGTTTCTAAGTGGAAGTGATAACTATGAGTAATTACAATGAATAATTTTGATTCAATAATTTAAAACATAGACTAATTTACATTGAGCGACATTGTCTTGCAAGTTTTTTAAATCATGTACCCCAAACTTTTTAAATTAGAATTTACGTCGCATTTCCCAGAGTCTCCGAGTCAAAATTGGCCAACTTTGAAAATACAGAGGAAATTTTGGAACCACCTGATTCAGTTCGACCACGAAAATAATAGTTTCAGAAAATATGTATATATTTATGATAAAATTTTTTTGGGTTACCAATAATTCCAAAAAGGCCCGCAAACTATTATTCTCAAAAAACCAATATCGCAAAAAATCGCCACATATAGGGCCAAGATGTATATTTTTAAAACGCTTCGCCGAGCGGCTCGAATGGTACTAAAATTTTTGCCATACCTTCTAAATTGACTAAATTTGGGCTGGAAATTTCTGGAAAGACTTGCTTAATAATTTAAACTTTTTGAATTTAAGTAAAAAAGACCGCTTCATTTGTTTCCGCCTGAATTCTTTAATGAGACAATACTCTAGAGCTTTGAGAATTATCGCCTGCGCGACTTCAGTGTTTCGTGTAACAACGAAGTCTACGTGAGTACCAGAGTAACCAATTGCCCCAGATGAAATTTAGCGAGCAATATTACATTTGAAGTATAGAGCATCATACAGTATTACTTCATTAGTTACCACCTATATAACTGCCTTAGTGTGCATTAACAATATTAAGTAACCATGAAGCGACAGGATACACACAGTTTCGTCAATTTATAATTGACGGGCACTGTCCCAGTGTACACTATATTTCAGCGCTTCTGTTAAAAAAATTTTTTAGATTAGTACATATTTACTGTATATTATTTGCGTCACTGTAATGACGAAAGATATGAAACGTATAATGTGTGAAAGTGTATTTTATTAAAAATCAAATAATGTAAACCTGACCAACATGTACTTTTTAAAGCGTTCAAATGTTTTATGTTGAAGAAACTTGATTTTGCTGATGATATAATCGCAACTATGCCTAATTTCCCTACATCTCTTTCAAAAAATATCGCGTTACTATACCATTTAATTGATACTCCACCTATACTTTATACATACAAATTAAAGATGTAATTGCTTTAACGCTTGCGACACAAAGATATGTTAAGTTTGAAGATACAGCGATAATTTTGGTACCATTCGACTCATTTTTAGTACACCTGTTTCGACGAGATTTATGATAATTTTTGTTATTTTTTGGGTAACGAATATGACCGATTTTTAAAAAAAGAGTGTTTCACAAGAAATGTATTAATTTTATGTACTGCTTTAACCGCAGTCGGTCTAGAATCGTAGTAATAATGCCAGGCCGATAAAGTCAGCGCTCAGAAAGTACCAAAGCGTATTTCATAACTGGTTTCAGAAATACGGTCATAATTCACAAGCCTATGAACAGATAGTATTGATTTAATCATTAAACTCGGCGCATAAATGGTAACTATTGTTTATAAGGCTAGAGTGGTTCATGAGTTTGGCCCATGTCACATTTAGGGGCCTGATGTTATAACGTTAGAAAATAGAACAGCTTAGATCGGTTCGGAGGACGGCAGCCCCCCGACTTAGGCTCAGGCTTAGTACATGGCTCATATAGGGACCTTAGCTTAGGCTAAGACTAAGGCTTAGGCTTAGTATATCGAGAACGGCATAGCATGCATTTTACTTCCGCCCCTAAAGGTTATATTGGCCAGGAGTTTTATGCTGTTTTTAGTAGTTCAAAAAATAGTGAAAAAAATTGTCACAAATGTTTCAAGAATCAGCTCGTCTAGCTGAGTCGAACGGTATCAAAATTATAGCCACATCTTTATGTTGACAAACTTTGTCGTTGGGTAAAAGTATGGTAAAAGAGACAAACTAATTTCTAAAATAAAGGCGAACCGGATATTTTTAGAAAAAATATGAGAGAAACATATACAGCACCACAGATTTTGTCCATCTTCATTACAAGACAAGTTTAGGTATGTTGGTGATAGTCAAACTTAGTAGCGCTTAGATATTTATAAACAATGTGATGCTACGGTCGAACCGTTGGTTTAGCGTGCTTTTAGTTATTGGCTAGCAAGTCGCCTTTTTTTAGAAAGCATTTTGGGTCTTTTACCATGCTCTCACCCAACCAGAAAGTTTGTCAATATAAAGATTCGGCTATAATTTTGATACCGTTGGACTCAACTAGACGATGCGATTCTTGAAATATTTATGACAATTTTTGACAATGGCACGAGTAAAGATATGTTTAAGTTGATTCCGATCCAATCCAACGTTATATGTGCACTATTATTGGATACGAATGGGATGATGAAGTGTGACACAAATACATTTGCATGTCTACGTTAGGTATAGTGTTTTTCGATAGTGTCAGACCAGATCGTATGCAATGTGAACATAAATCGAATTGGATCGAAACGGATCGGATATTGTCGGAAGCAATGCGAACACCGCATAACACTAATATCTATCGCAAAAGGGCAGCTAATGAAATAAATGAATATAAATCAGTTTTAGTTGAACCTTAAATCGAATCAGATCGTTCACTGCAATGATACTAGATAACAACAACATTTGGCATACTTCTTGCGCGGAATAATCTTTTGATTTTTATTATGTACCTTAATTTGAAATCTGGATGAAAGCAACAGTATGCGTCTTACGTAAAAGCAGCATATTCGTATTCAGCTATTTCAAAGGCGTAAAATAATGATCACGGTAAAAAATACACCAAATTTGGATGAAGATAACGCTTTTGTGTATCTATCCAATAGTTTTAGCGATATTGTGAAAATATTGTTCATATAGTACATAGCCTAATGGTACGTGCATTGCCAAAATCTAAACTTGCCAGTCAATTATAAGTTATTGTAACAAACTCAAAGCTACTTGATTTTGACTGCATATTGGCAGGTTTTGCTAATTTATCATTTGCCAAAATCACTATTTCCTATATACATACTAGGCTCGCGGGCAAATTATCTTAAAGAATCTTGTCTTGTAAATATTTTGTCACAGCACTTTATACGTTACCATGTTGCAAATGTAAACAACAAAATTCAGCTTAATATTTTAGCCTAAAACTGGGCGTTGTTTAGCCTTTGCTTTTTGAGCGAGAGACCCATTAGATGCTTTTTCCATTATGTGCCGAGGGTTAATCGCAATGAATAGCAAAATTTACGGATATCTGTCCGTCTGTTCCTGAGCTATAGCCATTGTTGTAACAAAACTTCGTATTAGCACAGTAACCAGAAAACAAAATAATCCACCATACGTAATGGAAGTTTTTGAAAAGGCTTCAAGCAATATACATGAAAAACCCAGTATTTATACAAGAATTTATCGATATGTACGAAGTATACCGGGTAAAAATTTAAAACGTCGTAGAAATAAAGTTATAAAATCGCGTACATGCGAACTAGCCTTTGGATATAAGCCCTACGGTGGTAATGTTATTGCAACGTCTATAACTCTGGAACATCCCAGGATATGGCTAATATTTTTGCTTATTCGTGGTACAAAATGTTTATATATGTATGGAACAAACTGACTTGCAGGCGTTGAGCAACTGCGCCTGTCAGACCAAAATGTATTCACATATTTAGTTTGTAATTTTATAACGAGTAACTGATTAGGCTCAAAATATCATAACGCATAAGCACAGCTAGTGTATTCATATCAATCGAAAATAGGTTCACATATTTGTTTTGTAATTTTGTAATGAGTAACGGATTTGGCTCAAAACATCATAACGCATAAGCACAGCTAGTGTATTCATATCAATCGAAAATAGGTGCACATATTTGTTTTGTAATATTGTAACGAATAACGGATTTGGCTCAAAACATCATACTGCATAAGAATAGCTATTGTATTCATATCAATCTAAAATAGGTTCACATATTTGGTTTGTAATTTTGTAACGAGTAACGGATTTGGCTCAAAACATCATGCTGCATAAGAATAGCTATTGTATTAATATCATTCTAAAATAGGTTCACATATTTGGTTTGTAATTTTGTAACGAGTAACTGATTTGGCTCAAAATATCATAACGCATAAGCACAGCTAGTCTATTCATATCAATCGAAAATAGGTTCACATATTTGTTTTGTAATTTTGTAATGAGTAACGGATTTGGCTCAAAACATCATAACCATACATGCCGACAGTCGGTCATGCCAGGGGGGTAGAGGCCCCCACGGCGGGGGGGGGTGGTCGCGGCCATCTCAGGGGGGGTAACCCCCCCTGGCCGGCCAAATTTGTCTAGGGGGTCGGTCTCGTGAGGACCTTTTTTTTGATCGTCGGATGTATATGGCTTTTGTCTGCTGAGCTATTGGGTGCGACTCCTATGGCGATGGAGTGTTCCAGTGCTATTTTAGTGCTGAGTTCGTGGTTAATCCACCGTGGACCATAGCAGACATTCAATGTCTAAATCTAGTTAGTATATAAATAAGTATTTTGGTTAACTTTTATTTCAGGGAATGACGTCTTACAACAAAAAGCTTTCGACAAATTTACAGCTGCATATGCACCACTATCATAACGCATAAGCACAGCTAGTGTATTCATATCAACCGAAAATAGGTTCACATATTTGTTTTGTAATTTTGTAACGAGTAACGGATTTGGCTCAAAACATCATACTGCATAAGAATAGCTATTGTATTCATATCAATCGAAAATAGGTTCACATATTTGGTTTGTAATTTTGTATCGAGTAACCGATTTGGCTCAAAAACATCATAACGTATAAGCATAGCTAGTGTATTCCTATCAATCTAAGATCCATTCAAAATAATAAACGTGAGAAAGTTAAAACTATAATTTTAATCCAAAATCGAAACAAAATTTCAATATCGACATGTATATTATACCTCGATATTTGTTCGCGTGATGTTATACACTAAAGTTTCCCACCGGATATGAATTCGTATTTTATAGGAACCGGCCAAAGGAGTTGTTTCCATGATTGAAAAAAGCCTAAAATACACTATTTATTTACACTATTTTAGATAACACTATTTTAGCATAACACAGTATAACATTATTTTAGACGCAGAATATATAAACAATAATTCATGTTATACTCTGCAACTTAACAATGACTGGACTGGACAATGTATTGCTCAAATCTTTGTAACGAAACTCACCTTAGGAGTAAGTATACATAATATTATATAGTAGCTTGTAGCTTGTACAGAGAGAGACAATCATTATAACGATTGTGGCTAGTCTGCGCTCAGCGACTATTTTCACATGTCAAATTGAGCTTCATGTGCTCCTTAGAAGCGCCAGAAAAGTAATAATGGATCAGAAATAAATTTAGGACAGTCTCAAGGCCAGTTTTAGCACATACCAAAATCACAGAATCCTTTGTTTATTCCCCGCGAAGTTAGAAACATTAAAAATTTATATAAACCGCAACTTTCAAGTTGTCGCGTGGTGAGCCTAGCTATTGCATTATTGGGCCAATGAACTTCTATGGGCTAAAGTGTAATGCATGTCATGCCGCTCTCGATATACTAAGCCTTAGTCTTAGCCTAAGCAAAGGTTCCTATATGTGCCATGTACTAAGCCTAAGCTTAATTCGGGGGGCTGCTGCTTCCCGAAGCTCACGCTCTAAGCTGATCTGTTTTTCTAGCGTTATAACGTCCGGCGCTTAAGAATGGCATGGGCCAATTATTGGATGCATAGCTCTGGCATATAACTGAAGAATTCCGCATATTATTATCAGCTGCGCTGGAAGCCAATAATAGGCTGTACCTGCGTGATAAAATTTAAAAAATACCAGAATTTGACTATTTTTGCCGCTAAAATTTTGCAGTTTTAGCCTCCTACAACGTCATACTGCGGCATCGACCCAATCAATCTAGGCTAAAAGAAGATAATCATGAATCCATCGTTATTTCTAGAAGCAAGAAACAGTTAAAAATTTGAAAATTTCGCTTCAGTCAAGTATATAAGTGTTGATTTTACTGCTAGGAAGCACTTGTTGTGGCCCAATCATCGCCTACAGTTGTATGCAGCAAAATTGTATATCTCGAAGTGAGATGGTCTCCATTTTGGATCCAACGGAAATGAAAGTTGCAAATACTAGATATAACATACATCCTAGGGTAGCACCCAATGATCTGAGGGGGTGGACATCGTCATCGTCTCAGGAGGGGTGGAGGCCTTCGGCAGGGTCGGGGTGGGGGCGGTGGAGGTCGACACGGGGGTGGTGGCAAAAAGCTGACGACCTCACCCCCATGAATTCTCCCTGCACCCCGTCACATCGTCTAATTTTTGCCAATTTCCCCGTTTTGCAAAAAAATGGTGGCGGGGAAACGGCGAGGGGTGCTGCGCATCTTCTTTTGACAGTGTAATGCACTTATAGGGGTAGAACTGGCCTGCAGGAGGTCTGAGGCAACAGGGTGTGGCTCCCTGAATTCATGTTTCGGCATGTATGAGTTATATATATACTATATAGCATTCCATGTAACATATATTGCGTATAATTCATCCAGCCGATCCAGCTGTGAATGGCTACGGTTTGAAGGAAACGCGAGGTCGACAAGCCCGTGGTGTTCCTGAGGTTTATTGCATTAGCAGTTGTCACATAAAATGGTATATATTCAGACTTTGGAGCCCATATACTCGAATGAAGGGAATCATAGGCATCGCACACACTCAACTGCCGATTTCTTCTGTTATATATGACAAATTGAAAATATTTGAAACAGGTCTTGAATGCCTGAAAATAGGCCGACAGAATAGGTAGTAATAAAATGACGCTTTGCAGCAATGTTTAACCCTTTCATTCTGAAACTAATGTGTATTTCGTTCAGTCTTGAACAAACTTTTGCAACAGCCGCAAACTGAATCTGGATTGTTTTGGTGCGAGCATTGTACGCTAGCTACCAAGCTGTCGCGGTGCCACTTAAGGAAACTCACAAAGTGGGCGAACAACAAAGCAATTTCAAACGCACGCTGCTTGACAAACTCGGCTTTGCAACGTGCGCACTGACAAATGCGCCAAGTTAAGAACTAAAGGGCTAATCGAGTGATTGTCTAAACCCTGATTAATATTTTAGCTGCAATAGCTCTGTGGTGCATAGACAACAAAATCAAACTGCTTACGTTGTAAACAATTATGTTTTAGCCTCAGAAAATAGATCAAACACTAGGTTTGCACTATATACTACTGTACCATAAATCCGAGGTCGTCGAATTTTCCAACTACGAATTCCCAACGAAGTAGAAGAGAATTTTGTGATTCGTTTTATAAGGTATTAGGTATGTTATCGTAGCTGATTGCAACCTGGGTATAGCATGGGCGCATGTAAACCTACAATTAAATTTTGCACGCCCATACGCACCGTTTACACCTAGTCTCGCATCGCGTTAAGGACACCATACATAAACACACATTACATAATGTGCGTAAATAACAGCACGGTGCAGCTAACACCATATTTTTTTAATTCTATGGTGAAGTCTACATCATGCCACTATCGACAGTACGCTACCCATGTATACTGTAGATGACAATAACAAAACTAGTTATAGCAAAAGTTTAAGTTTAATTCAAAGAAGCTTTCATTTACAAAACCGGTTCCGCTGGTTTGATTTCCAGGACAAGTTTATGTAAATCACGATTGTGTAGCTAGGTTCATGATAGTATTTATAAAGGATGCATTGGTCGGAGAGTGAGCAGTTACACCGAGCCACTAGTCGGTCATAGTGAAGTTTACATGTTGTATACAATGTTCTTAACGGAATGTTTATTTATTGTTAATAAACCGTTTGTTTGGTGTTTTTGGAAACAGTATTAACTAGTTTACCGCTTTGATTGGTTACCGTTACCGTGAGGCATCAATCAATATATACTATCATAAAATACCATTGTAAACAATATAGTGTCCAAGACACCATATAATGGATGGTGGCAGACACCCGGGGGGGGAGGACAAAACGTCCACATGAGTTGCTTTATAACGTAAACCCCGCATAAACTTTTGTTGGTCCGCGTTTTGCGGCACCGCAACCTACAAGCACCCACCTCCACAAAAACTTAATAAAATATACTCTGACAAATGTCCAAAATGTAGTCATATTGACAATAACACTGACAAATCAATCTTGAAGCTCGTATATTCGTTTTAATAGTATTAATATTTTACATTTTATTGTCAAACGCCACACTTAAATATAAAAGATGTGATAATATTTATTTATCTGCTCACATGCCAAAGAGTAATGTCAGCTTCAGTTTGTAGTCATATGTAAAAGGTGGACACATAGTTTTTTTTTTAAATATGATGGTACACCTGAAAAGATCCACGGGTGATCGATCATACATTGGACCAGCCGGGATTGGAACCCGGACCTCTAGCTTGCAAGTGTAGCGCGCTACCATTACGCCACAGGTCCCGATCACAGCGTGCTCAGCTACGCTATATGCTAGCGTAATGAGATGCTGCACACCAAATTTGTCAAATATCCTCAAGTCATATCAGCATATTCCGGTTAAATCAGCTACTAACTGCTCCTTAAGAGTTTTCTTCTTAAACTATTAATGTTTATTTCGTACAGTCTTGAGCAAACTTTTGCCGCTGTGGCAGACTGAACCTGACTCGCTTAGATGCGAGGCTTGAGCGCAAGCCACTACACTATCTTCGAGCTGTTGCTCGGATCCTTAAGGAACCTCACAAAACTAACTAACAACTTAGTATGTACAAATGGATGGTGTATAACAAACTCTGTTTTAACATCACGTTGCAATGCACGTGCTTACTAATGTGTCAATTTAAGAACTAAACGGATAAAACATTATTATTACCCATGTTGCTGTCAAAAATCAACCAAATAATTCACCATGTTACAATGTTCGAAAGTGCTTCTTCGCCTGTGCCCATGATCGATGAAGCCAGCTTCAGTTTGCTGTTGTTTGTAAAATGTCGACGAATGATATCTTCTTCAAGTGTATCAAAATTATCCACTCTTCTCCAAACCAACACCATCATAATTGGTTCGAATCAACTGCTGCATCAACGGTTTGCATGTTATGACAGTTGAATTTAAACCGACTTAGGTGATTTTTGACCCATTGTACATTCTGTATTAAGCGGCCAGATCAAAGTATTTAGAAACGTCTTTCTCAAGGAACAGGGTCACAAACCAAACACCATATGTTGCGTGTCCTACGTCAAACATTTTCAGCATTCCTATCAGAGTTCGATCACAGGCATCATTTTTGATCGCTTGCACCCGTATGGTTCGATATTCATTCTGCAGGACGAGCATCCAGAAAATACGTTGTCATATCACCTTTACCTTTCACTTTGATAACTCCACGACACGAACACTTGTATCCCATCGGCGTTAAGATGTTTTTGACTTCTTCGGTTATCTGAAATGTAGAAGATATTTAGTTAAGGTATATAAAAGCAAAATCTTTCGGGCAACGGTGTGCACGATTTAGTATAGGAAAACTCTGAAATAAGCTTTGCGGTCAATTTATGGTCTTAGAGAAAGTAATGACATTTGGAAATCGTTGTTGAGTAGACAATACAGTGTCTACTGAATAGCTCACTGAAAGACACATATTTTCGTTAAAAACAAAGTCAACTGAACTTTTCACGCGAAATTAGATGTGTATTTGATATATTGCAGACTGGAAATTTAACTATATATATTTTGTATATATCGACTCATTTCACGTTTGTAATTAAAACACAATTCTCTGATTAATAGTCATAATACGTGCTTTAGGTTCTACAGTCTGTGTCGCGAATACAGCAGCGCAATAAATGGCGTCTTTCACATGCCGTTGTCAAAATATCACTCCTCCAACGACTAAAATCAAATCAGCAGTTTATCATGACTCTTTAAAATATCACACACCACAGATCAATACGCAGTGACCCCTGTAGAAACCATAGTATTAATAAAATCTTACTTGAATTTTTCCACACACGCCAGAGCTATCCATCCTACTCGCAACGTTAACACTGTTTCCCCATATATCGTAGTGTGGCTTTTTGGCACCGATAACACCCGCAACAACCGGACCCGTATTAATACCTGCAAAATAATTCTTATAAGGTAAATTAATTTTAACAAAACTAAACTTTAATTTAAGAAACAAAAGTAAAAAATAAAATAGAGTAAATTTGAAGTGTAAATAATATAAAATTATACAGAATAATAAGTTTGACGAAGCTATACTTAATTTAACAAAAAAAATGAATGCAATATAGAATATGTACAATAGTTAAGATTAAGTTTTAACTAATGAAATAATTCTGACAAAGCTACGCTCCATTTGTTGAAGAATCAAAACAAAAAAACTAAATAAATTAAACAAAATTTAGCAAAATAACTTAAGTTTCGTCCAGAATAAGTTTGTCAAAGCTATGCTCAGTTTAATAAAAAAATAAATGCAATATAAAACAAGTACAATAAAAAATTTTCATAATAAATAAAGCTGAATTATGCAAAATTTAATAATAAGTTTGACAAAACACTCATTCATTTAGTTGAAAAGCTAAAATATAATTTTAAAAAATTTTAATAAGTAAGCTTAAATATAGCGACTATATAATGTTAGTTTTGCATAGTTATGCTCAATTTGATCAAAAACTAAAGTAAAACAAACAAAACTAAATAATGCGCAAATTAAATTTAACCTTAATACATTATCAAGTCAACCTTATATTATAAATTTAACATTATATTAAATATTTAATATAAGGTTAAATAAACTATATTTAGCTATAATTAAATTAACCTATATTTAACTGTATAAGTAATTTAACCGTATTTAACCTTATATTAATATTTAACCTTATATTATAAATTTAACCTTATATTAAATATTTAATATAAGGTTAAATAACCTATATTTAGCTATAATTAAATTAACCTATATTTAACTGTATAAATAATTTAACCGTATTTAAGCTTATATTAATATTTAACCTTATATTATAAATTTAACCTTATATTAAATATTTAATATAAGCTTAAATAACCTATATTTAGCTATAATTAAATTAACCTATATTTAACTGTATAAATAATTTAACCGTTTTTAACCTTATATTAATATTTAACCTTATATTATAAATTTAACCTTATATTAAATATTTAATATAAGGTTAAATAACCTATATTTAGCTATAATTAAATTAACCTATATTTAACTGTATAAATAATTTAACCGTATTTAAGCTTATATTAATATTTAACCTTATATTATAAATTTAACCTTATATTAAATATTTAATATAAGGTTAAATAACCTATATTTAGCTATATATAATTAAATTAACCTATATTTAACTGTATAAATAATTTAACCGTATTTAACCTTATATTAATATTTAAGCTTATATTATAAATTTAACCTTATATTAAATATTTAATATAAGGTTAAATAACCTATATTTAGCTATAATTAAATTAACCTATATTTAACTGTATAAACAATTTAACCGTATTTAACCTTATATTAATATTTAACCTTATATTATAAATTTAACCTTATATTAAATATTTAATATAAGGTTAAATAACCTATATTTAGCTATAATTAAATTAACCTATATTTAACTGTATAAATAATTTAACCGTATTTAAGCTTATATTAATATTTAACCTTATATTATAAATTTAACCTTATATTAAATAATTAATATAAGGTTAAATAACCTATATATAGCTATATATAATGAAAATAACCTATATTTAACTGTATAAATAATTTAACCGTATTTAACCTTATATTAATATTTAAGCTTATATTATAAATTTAACCTTATATTAAATATTTAATATAAGGTTAAATAACCCTATATTTAGCTATAATTAAATTAACCTATATTTAACTGTATAAACAATTACATAACCTTACTTAACCTTATATTAATATTTAACCTTATATTATAAATTTAACCTTATATTAAATATTTAATATAAGGTTAAATAACCTACTATTTAGCTATAATTAAATTAACCTATATTTAACTGTATAAATAATTTAACCGTATTTAACCTTCTATTAATATTTAACCTTATGTTATAAATTTAACCTTATATTAAATATTTAATATAAGGTTAAATAACCTATATTTAGCTATAATTAAATTAACCTATATTTAACTGTATAAATAATTTAACCGTATTTAACCTTATATTAATATTTAACCTTATATTATAAATTTAACCTTATATTAAATATTTAATATAAGGTTAAATAACCTATATTTAGCTATAATTAAATTAACCTATATTTAACTGTATAAATAATTTAACCGTATTTAACCTTATATTAATATTTAACCTTATATTATAAATTTAACCTTATATTAAATATTTAATATAAGGTTAAATAACCTATATTTAGCTATAATTAAATTAACCTATATTTAACTGTATAAATAATTTAACCGTATTTAACCTTATATTAATATTTAACCTTATATTATAAATATAAACCATACATTATCAATTATTAATTAAATTTTACTGTATAATATCAAAGTTGAATGTAACATGTTTAACAAAATCGTTCCTGTGATTTGTATTTTCTTTGTTTGATAAATTTTGATCAAACGTTTACATAACTCTGTTATAATTATAGTACTGTTATGACCCTTTTTTGAAGCCTTCAATTTTTTCAGCAGTAAACATTCAAGACAAGAATTGCTGTTCGGATAAAAGGGGCGTAGGTTGCAAATAATAATTGTCCCGCTGTGACTCGTTTTTGAAGCCTTCAATTTTTTCAGCAGTAAATATTCTTCACGACAGGAATTGAGGTTCGGACACAAAACTGGCGTTGGTCGCAAATAATTATTATACCGGTGTGACTCTTTTGGACGAATTCAATGTTTCGGTGGTAAACATTTTTTCTCGACAATAATTGCTGTTTAGACAAAAATGCAAATAATTATTGTCCCGCTATGACATTTTTTGAAGCCTTGAATTTTTTTCAGCAATGAACATTCTTCTCGACAAGAATTGCTGTTCACACAAAAGTGGCGTAGGTCATAAATAATTATTATCCCACTGTGACTCTTTTGGACGAATTCAATTTTTCGGTGGTAAACATTTTTCTCACAATAATTGTTTGGACCAAAATGGCGTTGGTAGCAAATAATTATTATACCGCTATGACATTTTTTGAAGCCTTCAATTTTTTTCAGCAATGAACATTCTTCTCGACAAGAATTGCTGTTCACACAAAAGTGGCGTAGGTCGCAAATAATCATTATCCCACTGTGACTCTTTTGGACGAATTCAATTTTTCGGTGGTAAACATTTTTTCTCACAATAATTGTTTGGACAAAAATGGCGTTGTTAGCAAATAATTATTATCCCGCCACGTCTTTTTTTGAAGCCTTCAATTTTTTAACGGTAAACATTTTTTCTTGACAATAATTGCTGTTTCGATCAAAATGGCGTAGGTCGCAAACACCTGTGTGCCATACCACTGCGCTATCAGAACGCTATCATTTGCAACTAAAATGTCCAATACTATCACGCCAATCATTTGGGTTTTGTGGAGGTGTTAAATATAGAATTGTGCTAAGATTCACATAATTTTGTAATATATTAATCATTAAATCGAAATGTTTAGAAAACGCTATGAAAAACAAACCGTGCAGTACTTTCATTTTGTGCCCAATGCATTACAATAGATGTATATGTATAACAATGTTGCGATTCATGTTTTAGCAAATACGTTGACAGAAAAAAAACTTTACAAAATTTTACCAATTCGTATTTTGAAATCGTTAAATGAATGAACATTCACATCTTCCAAACATTCCATGATAGCGAATGCAAAATCTGCAATCGCTGCGACATGCGTCTTGCCAGCGGCGTCGTTCGAAGCCTTTGTCAGACCACTTGCAGCCATATACGTACACGATATTGTTTTAATTTTTTCGATGCATGAAAATTTTGGAATTGAAAGTAGCTGAAAAAATTTAATATACAGTACAGTACATGTTCATACGGGGTCAGGGGTTATCCCAACATGAAACTCTGACACCCTTCACTAGCAGATGTTCCAAGCTGCCTCACCTTGGCGGTACGGCAAGCGCATAACCGATAGCTGCTGAAGACCCGGTAAGCCCTCCCTCAAGCTACTGACAAGTCTTATGTCTGAGAGTTTTCCGTGGTTAATATGTGCTAATACAACTTTGCTACAATTTAAATTTGCGTAATTTGGTAGGAATTTTGTTGTGCGGGCATAGTGTCGTATATATATGGGTTAGTGGTTGGTTGTCGAAGGGTATGTTAACAAAATGTGTTAATAAATAAAAGATGTGTAAAATGGAAAATTACACAATTCCAGTTGTTCTAATAATTTGCATTACATCCGTGCGGATATAGCTTTTTCTCCTTATGTATAAAGGTTTTTTTATATATTTTTAAATAACAACAGCATTTGAAATATTTTTGACGTATATGTTTACTTTTGATTTAGTGTAAATAAACTCAATGAATACAGGTTGAAATTTTTAATATTTATATGGAAATCTCGACTGATAAATTTCAGGTAACATGTTTAAAGTTTATATTAGATTTTATTTGTAACGATAGTTTCTAGCTACATTAATACAACTGCAACCAAAAGACCATGCCACAACTGAACTTGTGACATAATTGTTGCATATTTGTATATAATATACATATTAATTCGTTTTCGCAGCAAATTCAAATGCAATTAAATGAGATTAATCATAAGTCCGCTAGTCCGATTTATTAAATGAAAGGCGTGTTTATACGCTCAAATTTTTTGTCCAAATTTTGATCAAAATTTGAGCTCAAATTTTGATCAAACTTTGATCAAAATTTGAAAGCATCTTTTTTGCTTTTTTTGCAATTTTGAAAGTGTGGACACTGTTCAAGCTTTTCATGAATATTCCTGTAGCCAATCATAGACGAGATTACCTCAAAATTGTATTACCTCAAAAATATTGAGCTCAAATTTTGATCCCAAATTTTTAAATATCGCAATTTTTATTTAAAAATCACCGTCAAATTTTGATTAAACTTTGATCAAATTTTTAGCTCAAAATTTGCGCAAAAATTTTGAACGTGTGAACGCAGCTTTAGAATCGAAATTTTTTAGTTTTACAAAATAAAGTATGAAAAATTTTTATTATGGAAAAGGCTACAATGTTAAAATACAATTTAAGAAAGTAGATGCTTCGCTGAAACCGTCGGGTTTCCGTAAATTTTTGAACCATTTTGCTAACTTGTAGTACACCACTACGTTCAGAGCATAGCAGAACGTGGGTTGTTTCATACATTTACAAATGTTTAGGTTGAGCATTACTCAAAGCTTCAATGATGTTGGTGCGCAAATCACGCAACAAGATCGGTACGATGTTATTGCGTTCAGCAATGTCAAAAGAATTAAAGCAATTATTTCATAAGACAAAAAAATCGCAGAATTTACAATGCGATTTTTATTAGTTACTCTAGCTTTTGGCATTGGATAAACTAAACGTGATTTTAACAATTTTTAATTATACTCAAACGGTGAACTCGGCGGTCCCCTATTTCATGTTAACCAGCCAAAATTCGGAGACTGATGTCAAACAATGGATTCACGGATTTAAGCTTCCTGATAAAGTTTTAGTGGTTGGTGCCAAGGAACTGGTACCTACTATAAGTTTTGAAACAAATTGTTACCACTGTACCGGTAATTAGTGCTTTTGACGTATAATAACTTGTGTTTATATTTTCAACTTGAAGCACTTTATCTTATGACCTGAGCTGCATTAGTACTGCTTGGTATTATTTGTGACGATATTTAGACTCGAATTTGGCATATTAATGCAGCACTCATCGATTCACACCAATAGAAGCAATCCGATATCAAGGTCTTCAGTCACCTTTTCATTAGTGCTATGTCACTTTGGTAATGTTTTTCTACTTTAAGAACAGCATCCATTTACGGAAACAAGAGGACTACAAATAGGCACGTGAACCATGAGCTGACGAGGCTTGAACTTCAAAATTCTGGATTACTGCGCTCTAAACCACTGGACTACTGTTTCTCCATGGCGTTTCTAATTACACAGCTGGTCGCTTTAACTAAAGTACGCATTTCTCAAAGAGTTTTTAAATGCCGTAGTTATCCTAAACTTAATTACTTGGACCAGAGAGAACGTGCCTCACAGCAACAAACCGCATCAGCATAAGTTTAAGGTGAACCAGTTTTAGAGGGAAAAACAGAAAAAATAGTACTTAAAGTATTTATCATTTTCCAGTTTTACAGGGAAATTTGTTCAGGCAAATTGTCAGAGGTTTTATCGTTACTTTTTTTCGGGCGGAGGCTCACTGTCTTTAAAAATAGCTTAGGGAAATTGGCAACATTGAACAGCAGGTGAAGAAGGGTTGAGAACCATCAGATCGATTAATTCTAGTCGATCGCTACAAAGCGTGAGTGCCCCCAGCTAATTTTCTCATGCCAACCCTAACCGCTATTGAGAAAACGAAGCAAAACATGGTTGTCCGAAAAAAGAACAGGGCACGTTTTCGCACAAGTGTGGTAAATAGTTGATGTTTAATGCAAATTTCAGGTTATAAGATGTTTGCTTAGGGTGCCAAGAGTCAAAGCAGTGAAAATTCACAAAAAACTAATGAAATGTCAAAAAATGACAAAACAACATTAACTCCTATATTGAGGGTTGATCCCTCACTGGCAGTGGTTTTATAGTAAAATTTAAAGTTCTAACAACAACGCTATAGAAACTTTCCAATGCAATTCTTACAGCACTGTATATATTATATACGGGGAAAATACGAAACTAAGCCGAATTTATATATATGGATTACGCGAGCCCATTGATTATTATTAAAATTATGTTATTTCTAATATTCCGACCCAAGGCTGATCAATGTGTATACATACAAGGCTATAATTTCGCACCAACGTGGTTGCTCTTCAAAAAACGCAAGCTCAGTAACAGCTTACTTACTTTTCCATCCTCCGATTGAGTGGTTCTAACCCTGAAAAAATTTATAAAGATTGCTACAGCAGTCGTTTCGCTTTCTAAAAAATCATACAGCAGCAGAGAAAAAATTAACTGTTTCTGTTACCTAGGGTAAACCCAACAGCGATTACTGCGATTGCTTGTTATAGTGGTCCCAATTTGGAAAATATATAAGAAAGCATCGAATTTTTGGCCCTGCCAAAATTATCTAAACCAAAAACTGTGAAACTACTACCAACCTTGTCGAAATCCGCGATAATTTCGTTTAGCAAACGCAGACACTCGACACCTTCGTCGTTCGCTTCGAGTTCGGTATAAAAATTGGAAAAATTAGCTATCGTAGCGAACATAATTGCGGCGCCATCTAATTCGTCATGATATAGATCCTGTAATAAAAATATACAACAAAACTCTGTTATAGAAATTCCAAAAGCTTCTGACGGTCACGTCGTTCGCTTCAAGTTCGGTATAAAAATTGGAAAAATTAGCTATCGTAGCGAACATAATTGCGGCGCCATCTAATTCGTCATGATATAGATCCTGTAATAAAAATATACAACAAAACTTTGTTATAGAAATTCCAAAAGCTTCTGATGGTCAATTCATATATATTAGAAAAATATATGTTGTGACTTGAAAACTTTTGAAATTTGCTATATAAGACAACTACCTATTTATGACACTAGGGACCATGACTATATAACCACCAATGACAATATAGATGCAGAATTTGGATGTAAACGATAGCTAAATACCTTTTAAACAGTTGAAATGTTGCTTAGGTATGGAAAACCCTCATGTTTACATCCACTATGCATTCCATAAAGAATATTTTTGAAAGCATATCATGTATTTTGAAAAGGGCTTTTATCAATACCTTGTTGGGCCCCGTACCGATGTTATGTATAGTATATAATGTATTTTAAAAAGGGCTTTTATCGACACCTTGTTAGGCCCTGTAACAATGTTATGTATAGTATATAATGTATTTCTAAACGGGATTTTATCAACACCTTGTTGGGCTCCGTACCGATGTTATGTATAGTATATAATGTATTTTGAAAAGGGCCTTTATCAACACCTTGTTGTGCTCCGTACCGATGTTATGTATAGTATATAATGTATTTTGAAAATGGCTTTTATCAACACCTTGTTAGGCCCTGTAACAATGTTATGTATAGTATATAATGTATTTCTAAAAGAGCTTTTATCAACACCTTGTTGGGCTCCGTACCGATGTTATGTATAGCATATAATGTATTTTGAAAAGGGCTTTTATCGACACCTTGTTAGGCCCTGTAACAATGTTATGTATAGTATATAATGTATTTCTAAAAGGGCTTTTATCAACACCTTGTTGGGCTCCGTACCGATGTTATGTATAGTATGTAATGTATTTTGAAAAGGGCTTTTATCGACATCTTGTTAGGCCCTGTAACAATGTTATGTATAGTATATAATGTATTTCTAAAAGGGCGTTTATAAACACCTTGTTGGGCTCCGTACCGATGTTATGTATAGTATATAATGTATTTTAAAAAGGGCTTTTATCGACACCTTGTTAGGCCCTGTAACAATGTTATGTATAGTATATAATGTATTTCTAAAAGGGCTTTTATCAACACCTTGTTGGGCTTCGTACCGATGTTAGGTATAGTATATAATGTATTTTTAAAAGGGCTTTTATCATCACCTTGTTGGGCCCACTACCGATGTTATACAAAGTATATAATGTATTTCAAAAAGGGCTTTTATCAACACCTTGTTGGGCTTTCTACCGATGTTATATAAATGTTAATAACAACAACTGGTGTGATTTTCTACTCGTTCTCATCTGAATTCCAATATCTTGAATCGTTTATTAAACTAATTCTACTTTGCCACATCCATCGGAAGGTGGCACTATTTTTCGCTCTACGAGGTCTGAATCGGAGCGTCACCAGGGGGACACTATGTTGCCCAGTTTGATATTCGCCCCCTTCGTTTATATTCGCAACAAAATTGCTTTCGGTATACTATCATCAACTCACACGTTGAGTTCACCCCCCCAATGCGTGGTTGACCGCCAGTTGAAATTTTCCGATGATGCCGCCCAGTTTGAACCGCTATAATAGGTATCGTTTATTCAGACTGCCACGAGTTTACACACATTATACATACATGATTTACAATCATGGCAAATGCTTTGATGGGACGACTTATATGGGCATGCCTAGAAAATATACTTATATGCAATTCTATATATAATATTTCTATACGTGGCTGACAAACTTGACAAATTTCTGGGGGTGGGGCGACTTACATAGCCACACTCTGGAAATACTTCTATATATATTCATGGTTGATAAATATTGCAGGTTTTTGGGGAAGACCTCGTTTCTGTCGGCTAGTTATATTTTTGAGAGGACACATTCCTCTCATCTTCCGACTGTTTTTGTACCCCTGGCTTAAAACATATTTTAATGAAAGCAAAGCGAAATATAACATTTGTAAATACCTACATCATGTTTGCGTTCCGCGTTCAAAAAATGTTCGGCAACATGAACTGGCAGTATATTTTGCAAAAGTTTCCGATTATGAGCTGACATCTTTTCGCTGCTAATTTTGTCTTCAGTTGCCTAAATTAAATTGTATAAAACAGTTACCGTTACAAATTAAACAGGGGTTAAGATGTTGTTACATGTTGCGATCTACCAAGTCCTTACAAAATTAAAATACATATCTAAATGCAGTTGCCCAGCAACTATTTATTAATTTTTTGTAGCAATAAGAATTCACTATTCAACAAGCAAATTGAATTTAATATCAATTATCAATATAAACACGCTATGGAGTTACATTATAGCCTACCAAAACGGTTTTCGATAATCGGCATATATAAACATGACAACTAATACAACAAAAAATATTTTCGATCTTATACCGTTTCATCAAATTTTCGCTGCTTAAATTTTAGAACGGTTCCAATTGATCATTGCAATAATAGGATGTGTACAATAGCTATATGTATTGAGAATTAATAACGAGTTGATGAAAAATATACACTTAAATCATACATACATTGCTGAAGCTTGAAGGCTTTAGGCAGCCGGAATCGGTGGCAGGAAGGTAATCTCTTGGGTAGAGGTCGTCGGGCAGTAGGTTCCCAGGGGATCATCCAAGAAGCACGTCCTCCAGGGTGAGATGTCAAAGAAGTTGAGAACTTTACACCCCCCCCCGATGAACATTTCTCGATTATTCCAGATTTTTCCCTATTTCCACCCTATTTTGGCTAAAATTTCCCGTGCAAGCGTGCAGGTGGGTGGAGCGGGGTATACTCACGGGGTAGACCAACACCTCCCGTAGGCGGATCCTAGTCCTCAAAGGTGTAGACCCTTGAACCCCTGCTTCGGCTTGTATGACCTAAATATCTGGAGCCACATTCATCTAGGCTCTGGCCTGCAGTTCTTGTGCAGCAGCAAATATAGCTATTTTTATTCGTACAATTGCATTCTACAAGCCTAAATTATGCCGTGGGTCGATTTTTATCACTGCCAAATAGAGCTCTGTAAACCTTGTAGCACAATCCTGGGCTTCCGCAACAGTGCTGGGGAGCGATACTTATTTGCTCTTTACAATGATTTCTATTTGAGATAATACCCTTCTACACAGTAAACACGTAATACAACAAATTAAATTTTCCACTAAAATAGACTTAAACTCGTATATATACTTGAAGTTTCCAAAGAAAATCAAGACGTGAACACATTTCGGTTTTTCGGCTTTGAATGAGCATTGCAGAAAACGCCAACAAAAGCGCAATCGTAGCTAGGATTTGGCTATCGACATAGCTACTAGCATGATTATTCCTGGAAATATAACGGAAGTAAACATAGGGTTCAAGATTGTTTCAAGCTAATATTTTAAAACTAATGAAACATTTATTTTATATAAAACTTGACAAATATGCTACGTTCAAACATAAGATCGTGTTCACATTGATTCCGATTAATAACAATCCAACCCGATCTGATTCGATTTCTGTCCAAATTTGGTTCCGATGTGATACGACCAAAACCTATACCTACATAATACTTGTGTTCACGTCTTGATTTTCTTTGGAAACTTCAAGTATATATACGAGTTTAAGTCTATTTTAGTGGAAAATTTAATTTGTTGTATTACGTGTTTACTGTGTAGAAGGGTATTATAAATGGAGATGGTTGTGAGGAAGCAAATAGCTATCACTCCCCCGAGCATACAAACAATATGCTCATTGGCATCGTCCCGTAGTCTAGTGCAATACGATGGGTGGCTCCTCAACGGCCCACCTGGATGTGAGGCTGATAGGTATAAGGCATTGTTATTTGGGCTCACTGCACCCACTGTAGCGCCCGGTGGGGTGGAATTTTAGTGGGGTGTGATTTGTTGCACCCAGGTTAGTACTGATGTGTGATCACATTGTGTAGTTTTGATTGATTTGATATATTTATATATATAGTGTAACTATATAGATAGTTAAGCAATGGGTACATATTTATTTTTTGATATAGTTAATTAATAGTCAACAGTAAATAAATATGTATTGAACTGTAACAACAACTTCAAACTAATTATACCTATATAATTTGAGAATATAAGCAAATGCACACACATATAGAAATATTATATATAGAATTGCATATAAGTATCCTTCTCCCAGCATATAATTACAATTTCCCCACACATTTCCATCATTGTAAATCATGTATGTATAATGTGTGTAAACTGCGTCAAAAATATGATAAACGATACCTATTATGGCGTAATGGCACATAGTCAAAAAGTTCAAAATAACAGTAAATTGCGGGGTGAACTTTTTTGCGTTAAGTTAAAATGATAGTATACGAAAGCAATTTTGTCAAAATTAAACGAAAAGGCAAATATTCAAACTGGCGACATAGTGTCCCCCAAAATAATAACACTTCCAATTTGAGCCTCGTAGAGCGAAAAATAGTGCCACCTTCCGATGCAAAATGTGGCAAAAATTTATTTAATGAACAATTTCAAATTTATTGAAAATTCCCAATGAGAACAATGGAGATTATTTTAGCATTGCGTACCCAAAAGCCCAACAAGGTCTTGATAAAAGCCCTTTTTTGAAATACATTATATACTTTGTATAACATCGGTAGTGGGCCCAACAAGGTGATAAATGCGAATTACATTATCTATACCTAACAGCAAT
>JASANE010002945.1:0-16877 GCA_030248225.1 Trileptium ribeirensis
AGCATTTACATCAAATTCAAAGCCTGTTACAGGTAATTAAACATAAGGACAATAAACTTATAAACGAAACCGAGACCGTTATGTTTTACCCCCGCTTGCGGGGAACTTATTTATTCCGATGAAGACAACAAAATTTGCTACGGCTTTGTAGCTTCTGAACGCAAATAAAATTTACTTTTGAAACGATCTCTTGCGTCCCATATTGTTGAAGTTCTGTTACAAAATAATAAAATATAAATATAACAAATTCCACTATTTTGCAAAAAAATTTAAGATGTGCCATATAATACACGTTTTATTGTAAATCAGGGTATTAACAACATATAATTCCACGGCTCGTTCATTGACGCTTTAAACACTGATCCGCGAAACTTTTGAAAAGTGCAATAAACACAACGATCATTATTTCCTTCTTATCGCATTACATCAACAGTTTGTAAATGTCTTTTAAAAATACTGGATATCTATGAAAAGTCGATGTACTCATAATAGTCTGCACATAATAGTGTGATTAGTAATGGGCAAGAATCTCCAGATACGATTTCGAAACCAGATTTTATGCGCCACGTCCGGGTATCGAGACATCGCATCCGGTTGAGCAGTTATATACAATATTACTAGTGGAGAGGTCGCAAACAATTGAGTCTAGAATGCTGAGAAGACATAGTTTAAGTTTTGGTTTAGTCAATTGATCTACATTATGGCTGTAGCCGATTAATGGTAGTGTATTATTCTAGTTGAAACGGAGCGAGTTGAGTTTCCACTGAGTATGCTAGGGGGAATATTGTGAAAATTTCTTTTCTTTGTCTGTCGCTGTCTTCCATAACTCATTTGCGGATGGACGCATTTCGATGAATTTTTGACAGCAAAAGTGACGAAGATACACCCTTTAGTTAAACGCAAACAGTTCTGACCCCATCTTAAAGTACAAAACGGCAAAAACAGGTTTTTAATGGTTCTTTGCAAATCTGGCCATACACTTACGTATTAGATTACCAAGAATTGTCCATATAAGTTTTGCTATAGGCTGAATATGATGGTTTGGTTGTCCAGAGACCAGCACAAACACATGATGCGTTGTCAGTTGTATTCGGTGGGTTTAAGTCGACGAGGTTTTTGGGGTTTTCAATGGGTTTGGGATTCAAGCGGTTTTAGTATGGTATATTTTTTATCCGTCAAACACAGCCTGTTATATGATATTGGCTCTGGGCTCCGTTTGTTCTCCAAAAAGCGCTTGGAGTATATACTTCAAAAATGCTCGGACGAATAGAATTTGAAAATCAATATTGATAAGACGGAATCTGCAGTTTTTTCCTACGACAACGAAAACGCACGCCTTGGTAAAACTGTCTAAGTGACAGGGTGTTGTATACGATTGAAGATTCACTTTCTCTGCACGTATTGTTACAACCGCTCGCCCAAAAATGAAGTCGCATACCAGTCATTCAACAACTAAAAGGAAAGTCATGGAGAACTAGTAGTGATGATATGCGGATGTTTCATGGAGAACTAGTAGTGATGATATGCGGATGTTATCTTTACAATACGTACGATCAGCTGCAGTTTTGTCAATGTCAGTGAGCAAGAGTCAATTTAAAAGATTGAAGCCGCACAAAACGTTGCGAAGACAGTCATCACAGGGGGCAGAAACTTAACGCCAATCGACGGCCTGCGCATTGAAGCTGATCTCATGCCGTATGAGAGCCGAAGAACTGGCTACCATTGTTCATGAGATACCATTCAGACTACCCTTTACGAATCGTAAACACCACCTCACGGATAATGATTCACGACAGCGAATAGAAAAGAGGAAATATGAGGCATGCAGCACGGAAATATATCGTAGATATGTTTGCCTCATACATTAAACAAAAGCTCAAACCAACACCTTGCTCCCCGCCGCGGAAAGATCGAAGTCAGGTCACGAACAATGACATGGTCAGACAAAGAGTGCGAACAGCGGACCCTTCAGGGCAAAGAAAAGCAGCTCCCGAAGAAACTACGGCTGCACTACCTCTCGCATGCAGTGACATCTTCACTGACATTTCTGCAATCGACACCGGACCGTAGATCAAGAACCACATGACGAGCGAACAGTACGAAATAATAGCTCCAGTCGGCACTATAACTAATACCTACTATGCAGAACCAACTGTCTAAGCGGATTTGAACGGGATCGGTCTCACTGGATTCATGCTATTAATATCTGACCCGAACCTAGAAATTTTGATCCGCCCAAGAGTTATGGGCCACAACAGCAATGCCCATCCAACACGAGGACTCGGAATCGGTGTTTTGATAAGCATTGTTTAGTAAAATTTTTTGTTTTCCCCAGTAAAAATGAACACTGGAGAATTTGATAGTTGATTGTTGATACTTAAAATAATAAATTTTCACAATTTTTGTAAATTTGCGGTTGGTCATAACTTAGGGAGTGTTCTCCAAGGGCAAGGGCAGGCAGGACGGGTTCCTAAGAGTACAAGTTTTCCTCACATATATCCTAAACTCTCTTTTTTATATCACGTACCGTCACTTTCAGCTGATACAAGTTCCAAAGTAAAATGATACAAGCATAAATTGCGGGTCGAGGCTGTTGAGGTACTGCGAGATATCGCACCGGATTCAGCCGGCACTATATATACATAGGAACATGCCTTTACAAGATTTAATAATTATTACAGGTACGTACATATTAACATACAACGAATAAGGTCGGGACAGGCAAGCTGCCAGACCAGGCCGACAGAAACACGTTAATTTAAGGGAATTATCGATACAGTTAACGCTTAAATCATGCAAGCTTCGCATGACCAACATATACATCAATGACAATTATAAAACCATTCACAAACGGTACAATAAAGACACAAAATTCACACAAATTATATAGATCACACACTCTATGTACAATTAGCATATTATATATAGCCACAAACCACATAATATATAAATCGAATATTCGGTCATTATTCATACAATTATGGCAATAAGTCGTACGATCATAACGATAGATCATACAATAAATTATAACAATAGGTCATTTTATAGTTATGAATTCTACACGATTTTCGGCAAACCCCAAGCGGTTAAATACGACAAGACTTACAAACCACACGTATTTCGATCAGAATGTAGTTTCAGCCATGCGTTAAAAATGTTCACCAGCGACGACGGTATACTTAAAGGTGTGGAGGATGTGCACCACAATAAGATCACTAGGATACACTAATTATTGATCTCCAAATGTCAAAAGTTCTACTATGGTTCCACGAGCTACACGAATAATTTCCCTTTCAACATATTGCGGTAATTAACCTACTACAGCAGAAGCATGATTATACAAAGGCAAACAAGAGAACAACATGATAAAAGGATAAATACACGATGGTAAATGTAGATATATAAAAATATACATACATGATATACAATTACAGTCTGATTAAGCGACAATAAACGCATGATAATCCATAACAAATAATGCTAAATTCATCAAAGTTAGAAGTACCCCATCAGATACCTACGTATACGTACTCCCTCAGGATCTTGAATTTGAGTCAGGACCATCGATTTTGCTCCAATCGCTATAGCGGACTTTACACATTAGGGTTCATTAACGTTGCCTATTACATTGTGGTAACGACAAATCTACCGCGTAACGATCCATAATGAATCTATTACACTTTGATTATCAATATTATGTTTCCACGTAGAAAAAATTCTAAAATCTACGACGAGAAGTTTTGAGGAATACACCGTAAATGAATAAGAAAGTTTTAACTATATATATATCTTGAAAATTATTTCACTGGATAGATTGCAAAACAGTAGAATGTAACGTCGCACATTTTCTCCTCAAACTTCTTAATTCAAATAACCAACAAACACTACTAACTTTCAGTTTTTGTCCGAAATTAGGTATTTAGTCCCGGCTGTTTAGACTAAACTTACAAATCAGCAGCGCTGGCTACCAGTTTGGTTGTAAGACTTTTCTGATACCCCATCGAAAATGCTAAGATGCCCGAAATATCTCAAATTTCCACTTTATTCTGAATACAGTAGTGGTGAGTATAAAATGAAAAAGTATACACAATAAATTAAACACTGTTCATTAAAATAAGCTTAATCGGCAAGTAAATGTAATGTTATACTGCAGAAATTTATTGTGCAACAAGATGTTATCAAAAGAACGATAGTTTATATCTGAACCCTTTAATAAATCATGAAAAATAGAGCGATAATAGTGGATAGTAAACTGTCGTGTACAATGTTTGAAGTTTAAATAAAACTCCCGATATACGACTTATCCCACAATTTTTCTCGGATATCCGAATACGGCAACCCACATCCCTGCCTATCACTTAATGTGATAGTCTCTTTTAAAGATACACGTCATACAGCATCAACTCTACAGTACTAACTAGACACGACCTAGACTTGTATATAGGGCTAAGGATATCTGGGTAAAATTTATATCAGATAATCCAGATATCCGAATACATAGACAACCATATTCTAAATTCTCAAACTTTACTTAAATTTCAAAGACTGTATACTATACTTTGTCATTCAATTACTCTATGTTATGGTATAACGCCGTCAGTGGAAACTCCGCTCGCTCGGTTTCAACCACGGGACAGATTATATTCCGAAAATAGAGTTCATTGATCTTAAACCATTATAACTCTTTGAAAAGACAAGAAATATTCATGCTGGTCACCACTATAAAACTGTACCATTGCATTTAACATACCGAAAAACTGCAATATGTATAGACTATGTTGATGAAACGTACCATGCTACTGACGACCGACTATAAATTTGAATTCAGGTTCGCTGAAAACTTCTAAGGCATGATATACTCGTGCTATACTGTAGATAACGAAAACATCGTATTCAGCCTACTACTGAAAAACCTATGTATATATTTATATAAAATAATTCTTGATGCCCTGCACGCAGTACATAACCTAGCTAGTGAAGACGTGTTATATTCTGGTAGTCGGGTCCACTGGCCCCTGGCCTCTCCAAGGTGAGGGGGGGCGGGGGGAGGCCCCCGGCACTTTTGGGCGCCCCCCCGGCAAAATCGAGATGCCCCCGGAAGGCACCCCCTGGCACTTTTTTGGCTGCCCCCCGGCAAAATTTTTTGGTGTGAAATATAAAACTATTACTAATTACTACACAGTACTAATTACTACACAGTATTTCTGAAATATTTGAAACAGAGAACAAATACAACGTTTATAGACCAGGCTGCCGGGCAAATTAAATGCTTGAAATCTACCTAAAAATTAAAAAAGCCATTTTTAGCGTGAAACCACGAAAATTGTTATTTTTGGCTCCCCCGGCACTTTTGTGTTCCCCCAGGCAGAGGCCCCCCCGCAAAATTTTTGCGAATGGAGAGGCCAGGGCCGTAAACCTACTGGAAACCTCAGAAAAGTACGAAATATACACGATAATCTCTTGGTAACCGAACCATACTATTCAGCATTCCGAAAAAGCTATACATAAACCATTCTTGATGCCCTGTACGTAATACGTAACCAAACAGCTGAAGATGTGCTATATTATGGAAATCGGGTTTATTGACCATAAACCCATGAAAAGGCATAAAGTATGCACGCTGAATTATAGATAACCACATCATTGTATTCAGCCTACAGAAAAACATATATATATTATATATGTAGACCACTCTCGATAATTTGGACGCAATACATAACCAAACAAATGAAAATATTCTACATCTTGGAAATCAGTTTATCGACCGTAAAACCATTGAACCTTCTGAAAAAGTATAATATAGTCAAATGAGACTCTAGATAGTAAAACCACCGCATCCAACCTCCTTTATAACCTAATGAGCATTCATTCTAAGGTAAAACACCCAATAAACAATGTATTTTGCTCTTATCGAAAATTCGATGCTACTCGATCAGTACTGGACTTGTCTAAACCTTTTCGCCACACACAGTCAAAATATGACAATATCCCCCATTGTTTCGGACAAACTTGCCAAATCGTCGAGCAAGCCAATTCGACGGCAGTCGGTGGAAGCTGGGCAGCCGAAGAATAACTGCTCATCGAATCGTCAAAAGGCTAGGATTAAAGTTATTCTGTCACAATTAACACATCTACTAAACGAAGATGAATTTGACCGCAGGGTGGATTTCGCTAAAGAATGGTTGGCAAAACATAACGACCATGCGGAATTGGTTGGTCGAGTTATTTGGTTAAATGAAAGCTCATTCAAGCTCAATGGCCATGCAAATGGACAAAATTGCGTTTACTGGGCCAGGAAAAATCCACATGTCAATTGAATACCAGCCACACGCTCCTGGAGTGACTGTTTAGGTGAGCATGCACTCAGGCGGTTTCATTGGGCCTTCCTTTTTCGAAACTGTTACTGACGGCCGTATTTGCGAACGCCGAAGGATGATTTTTGGCTTCAATTTCAACATCTGGACCAGTGCGACAAATTTTGATTTCGACAGAACGGTTATGCCAAATGGTTGGATATCAATTTTCAGGATAGCTGAATCAGTCGGCGTCGACCTGTTGTGCGGCCTGCCCGTTACCAGGATTTGATGCCCATGCATTTCTTTTTCTGAGGTGTCCTGAAGGAGAAATTTTACGCAAGGAAGCCTAGTGCTGTCGAACAAATGAAGAACTTCATCGCAGAAAAATTTGACCTGACCGACACCGAATTGTTTCGAAAAGTTTGCAGAATTTGCGATTTTGTCTTGAAGAAATAATCGAGATTGAAGGAGCCCAACTGTTTGGTACTTTGCTGTTTTTTAAGTATGTGTAAGTATTACTTGCAATAGCAATTTTGTGCTTGTATCATTTGTGGTTCAGGTGTTATAAGACAGCAGTTTTCCTTATTTCTGGGACACCTTGTAGTTTGTGTGCAATTTTCACTGTTTAGCCATTTCGGCGCTTTTTGATATTTTTTCCATTTCAATGTTCTTCAGATTTGGTCATGGTTTTCATGGTTACAGTCAAACTGTAATCACCATTATAAGCGTAAAAATAGTTTGATATTGACGCAAACCTATATCGATTGCGTTGTTGTTTGAATTCGTCACAAACATGTTGCGCAATGTAAAAGAACACAGCTTTGCTGTTTACATTTTTACGGATGTTAAGGTTTGTTGGTGAGTTTCATTGTTGTAGCCTTTCTAGCGCTTATTAGCCTTTTGGTTAATTTAAAATCCAATATTCCTCATGGTTATTCGCGCTTGTTCAGGACTGCAATCAGCCCGCAAGTTATGGTTACAGGTTTTGGTAAGCGTTGAAGCAGTTTGATAATAAAGCAAATCTATAGCCGATAACATTATTGTTTGGATTACCGGCAAACAAGTTGCGCAGCGTAAAAAAGCACAGTTTTGCAAACCACCGCCTGAATTTTAAATACATACCCGATATCGAGGCTTCGAGTAAAGTGCAAACAAAATTACGAAGCCGCGCCGAGCATGGCACGATTCGTGTCATTCGATACAGCGACTCCATTTGCTTGTCGATCGATGGCTGGCTGTTGATCTCATCAATTAGCTCTTGCTGAAAGAATAAAGTAAGGATGTTTATTTGTTGAACAAGCGTAAATTTTGTGTTCTTGTATTAATGAAATAAGACCGTTGATGATGATCACGTTTAGACTAGCAGGAAAGAATATTTCACCATCTCAGCGAATCACTAAATATAGCGCATGTTACTTGATGTGATTTTTCTGCGCTTCTTGCCGAAGCAGACAAGGCGTCGTTACGCAGAAGTGAACAGGTATGTATTCATCTATAATGCTTCGAACACAGTAGGGGTGTTGATGGTACGCAGATACGCAGGAAGGTTAGTGAGTAATTACGGGGCGAGCTGGTTAACGACCTTGCGCCAATCCGTGCCCGATCAGCTTCGAGCATTAGCTTTATCAATATATAGCGGGACATCAGCCACGGTACAACTGTCATCTTTGCATCATGAACTACGACTAGCAGTTTAAAAATGACGCTGTGGCGTACCGGGCGCCAATTGACTTGGGGAGGTGGACACAGTGTGTGTTATATACGAATACAGCATCGCAATGGGAATTATATATAAGAGACAAATCTATTTGTTTGCAAGAAGCCAAATACGACTAACAACGAAAAGACAAAATGTTTTTCAGCATCGTTACCCAAGGAATCCAGTGCCTGAGTTGCCAAGCGTAATATCAAAGTCAGAACTTAGCAGCAGACAATGGCCCGTAACACTGCACAAAGTTGTCATTTTTTTACTCTATGCGTCCTTGATAGGTAGATTGTTAAAGATCACATCATCGGAAACCAATACACTGGACAATGGTTGTATAGTCGCATTTTCACCGAATTTTACCACTTTGGTAATGAATATTAAGACCTTGCTAAACTCAGAACTCATGTTACCTACCCATACGAAGCATCAAAAAAATGTAAACTTAACACCGCTTCAAAGAGATAACTCATGAGAGGAGCAAGTTGATTATTTCGGCTGGTAAAAATACCAATTTCTATAATTAAATTCATGCTTTGCTCTTTTCTGAGATATTTCCAGAGCTACTTTAAAACTCTAGTATATGCAGTGATGGTTTTACTTTATGCGTATATTGTATTATTGAACTATCGAAAAAAGGGTGTTAAGATATATATACATTCTTATATCGCAAAACTTATAGTATTCATTGCCATCTCATGGTAAATTTTTAATTACGTTTACTATATATAATATATTTATATTTATTATATTACGCTGTACATTGCATTTTTATGTTAGCGCAAAGGTTTAACAATCTAACTAGTAGCTTGTCTTATCGCTAAAGACGGTGAATTCTGAGTGTTGAATATGTAATTTACAGATATGTAGAGATTTATATTGAAAAGTATATTAACAAAATAAACCATGAACTGTTCTACAAAATGGACCACAACACATAAACAGCTCGAGTGGTTTTTGAACATATTACCATTTTCGTGCATTTTGAGTCCCAAGGGCCTATGGAAAAAACGTTATGATCCAACACTGCAACTTAAATATAAGTGATATTAGCAATCCATTTGCAGTTGCAGTTACATAGAACATGAATTACTCTATCAAATGAGACGAAAACACCTATATATACAGCTGGCTTTCTATAACTGCCAACAAAGTCCCTGGGGAAAACAAACGCGGAGAGAAATTCTGTTTCGCACAAGTCAAAATTGGGGTATCATCAGCTAAACTGGGAGACTAAAAAACGCGACGAAAATAGCACAAATTGTCGATTCACATTGAATATACAATAATAATAATTTTTGGCACAATTGGCATAATTTTTGCCTCACGGAAAAACATTGGCTATCGGTGAGTCGCGCAGAAAAATACCTGGTGATGGCCTCAAATGGGGAAAGCCAAAAAACCTGAAGGCCTGAACTGTGATGCACCTGAAGAGAGGCCAAAATAAATGCTCCCCGCCCCTGTGGAATAGCCAGTATGTAGCTCGACCGGTTGTGCAGATATTCAGATTTCCGTGTATTTTGGGCCCGAAGAGCCCACTGGAAAGCCTTTTTGACCCAACCCTGCTGTATAAATAGATACGCATATAGTAGCAGCAGGGTATTTTCAGCCTCAAAGAGAATGAGTTCCTCAACCATGTGACTTTAAAAGCACCTATTTAGCTCTAGCGTTTGCAGAGATATTTCTATTTTTGCATATTTTGGGTCACACGGGCTCATTGAAAGAACCTTGTTGGTCCAACCATGTTGCTTAAATAATGACAATTGCAGCACAACATTGCTAGCTTCACAGAGACCACAACAACTGTATAGCTCGAGTGGTTGCGGAGATATTTCTCCATTTTTTGTATATTTTGGTTTCCACGGGCCCATTGAGAAATAGTTTTTGGCTCAGCGCTGCAGCGTAAAGGCAATAACAGCAAACTATTTTCAGCTCCATTGAGGATAAATTGCTCAACAAAGTGAAACTAATTTGGCTCAGATATCTACATCGATTGTCGAGTTACAATAAGTAACGTGATTTTTTGGACCCAACAGGATCCGACCCGAGTCCGTGCGGTCCCAACATGTTAGAATCTGGTTTCGCGCCTAATAATGAGCACAAATAGAGATTTCAAACTTTCAAATAAGCTATACCAATAAATCCGCTTAGCCAATTGTAAGTTATGCGTTTCACCTTAAGAAACCAATAACGGACATTGTCAAGTTTCACCACTGTCACGGCTAGTGATAATTTTTCGCTTCGCTAGTTTCACTAACTACACTCCAGGGAATAACCGGAACCGAAATTTACCAGAACCGGAACCGTCCATTTAAACCGGATACGGAACCTGGTCTTCGAAATATATATATAGTAAAACAGATGATGGAAGAAATGAAGGTATAGTGGATTTAAAACGCATTAAAAATAACTTTTACATTAAACTTAATGTATTGCAATGGTATTATTGTCTTTCTGAAACTTTAAAGAGACTGAGGAAGCTAATAATGTTTATTTATTGATCAAATATGTCGGTTTTTGGACATTCAGAGCAAAAATATCTTCCACTATACACCAATTGCGTATACTGCGTCAAATCGAATGTGCTTACAAAGCTTGGAGCGTAGAATACACTCTTTCGCTCTGTCTCCAGTCGCCTCCCTTTACTACAAATACGTTTGTTGCATGTTCTTCTATAGGAAACTTAAAATTATTGGTTTATACGATTCTAAGAGAAAATAATAGATAGAAGGTAATTTTCTGATCAGTGGTCAGAGACACTGTTTAGGCTAGCGTTGGACAAACTGTGCCCGTCAGTTAGATCATAATGATGATAACTTTCTAATCAGAATGCTATAAATGAGACACACTGTGATGCTGCTCGCACAGTTTCAATAAATACAATTCATGGTCAAGAAGGCAGTTTCTATCTGCGTTGCAGATAACGTTAGTTTACTTCAATTTATACTGATTTACCAAGTTTACAAGCGCACTGGCGGGTGCTTGACGCAATCTATGTTAGCCAAGCATACCCTAAGTACTTCTGCGTAAGCCATACTCTGTTACCGAGTTGGACCGGTTTAATTCAAACGTATCCCACAGACTCCTGGATGTGTAAAATAGCTGCTACAAGCATCGACCTAGCTTTGATTTAACAAACTCCTGCAGGTTATTATGAAAAGTTCCTGCTCAAATTATGTACCCTACTTACGTTTCACACGGCAAATTGGTTAGTTAATCTTTTCTTTTGCTTCGTTGTATTGGAGCTTGATCATTGTATAATATTACATATGTTTGGATTACAGGATGAAGCAAAAAAACGTGTAAAATTTCAAACAAAATTTCTAAACTGGGATGAAGCAAAAAAACGTGTAAAATTTCAAACAAAATTTCTAAACTGGAATTCCGGTTCCGGTATGGCTTTTGCCCTTTGCCGGAACCTCAACCGGAACACGATTTTCGCCGGAACCGGAATTCCGGTTACTCCCTGCTACACTCATAATTCAATAACTGTTAACTACTTTACAATATTACAACCATAAATTCAATGCGTGACAATAGTCGAGTTATGAAATTTAATGGGTTGGACAGAAGCCACTGCTGAATATTTTTTGTTTTTCATTCAATATCTAATAGAAATTAAATTTACGTTAGTACTACCCTAATAATTTTTAGAATACTCACCAACCAACACGGACGGAAAATTTAATGTGGTAATATGGAGTGTTCCAACTTTCCGGGTTATAACCCCTGTCAGAAGCACCAGATCGAAAAATCAACTCATTTCAAGCTACATTATTTTTTCAGGTCATCCGTTTTCATGTTATGAGCGAGATATTACAAATACCACAAAAACTAAGTTTTCAAAAATTTTGACTTAATCAGCTTCTTGTGTTTTGGTGTAACAACTTATTTATAAAATAATTTAGCCCGCTAAACAGCCCCTTTTCATTGCCTTGAAGCTGTATTGGTATGTCTTTACGCCTAAAGACGTTGCATCATTGGTATAAAAATAAAAATTTACAAAAAATAGTTACGTTTTCGCATTTTTCAATTTAGTTGTATGTAAACGATCAGAGCGAGTCTACGGAATTTACAGGAATCTCAAAACTACGCAACGTAACTCCATTTGTGTTTTATATATCTAATACGACAAGTGATAGGGACCTACAATGTGGAAATATACCCACAATCCTAATTTTTCTTCAAAGTTGTTATTCATTAATTCCGATAGTTTTCATCGTTAAAATCATTGGAAGAAGAAATAAAAAGATCTTTGTTTATGTATGATGGAAATAACGATCTAAATAATGTATTCCTGCCAGTATCACATGGGTAACATCTTACAATATTGAAGCCAGCGGTATCAATGTATTAAATAATCATTTAAAGCCAGCGTTAATTGGCATCCAGCAAGAAACTCGATTGAAAAATTTCACCGTTTTTGCGTTATTTTTTCGACTTAGTTATAGGGCAAAAACGGTTTGTCTTGACAAAAAGGTGTGGTATTACAAACTTGATACCACTGACTGCATAACGGTCTCCATCATGTTTCATCCGACATCCGTGTGTAAAGTTATAGAGTGTACTAGTAACTGTATCGAGATTGTAGAACGTAGAAATCAACATCGGCAATTTGTTTCCCATGCCCGAAAACACCCAAGTTAATCTTTTCATCCGTCAAGACGTCAGACCAAATATTCGAATTTTGGGTCGAGGAACCACGTGGGTGCCATACCTCAAACCCCATGAACCGGAGCCTTAATGTAAAAACAAAAAAGACATTGGCATTTATTATTTTACCATGAAATAAAACCAACCAGAGACAAAGTCAAAAGTTAAGACAAAAATAACATTTCTTCTGTGAAGAATACTACAATGGGGTAAAACCATCATTTTGCCCTCTGACCCCCAACGTTGGGGACGCCATACCCCAGTACCCATGGAACCATGGGACCAGAGTAAAACCAACACCGGCAATGAGTTTCCTATGCCTGAAAACCCCCAAGTGAAACTTTTCAGCCGCCCAGGCCGTCAAAATAAATTTTCGAATTTTGGGTCGATGAACCACGAGGGTGCCATGCCTCAAACACCAAAACTCCTGAACCGCAGCCTTAATCGAAAAACAAAAGATAGGCATCGGCAATTATCATTTGATTATGAAATAAAACCAACCAGAAAAAACTCGAAAGTTAATATAATAATAACCTTGCTTCCGTGAAGAGTAAAAACCCTCATTTTGATCTTTGACCTCGAACAATGGAGGCGCCATACTCCCGTACTTATGGAACCATAAGTCGCAAAGTAAAACCAACTCCGGTAATGAGTTTCCCATGCCCGAAAACCATAGTGATACTTTTTAACCCCCCAGGACGTCAGAACAAATTTTCTAATTTTGGGTCAAGGAACCACGATGATGCCATACCTCAAAACCAGGGAGTAACCGGAATTCCGGTTCCGGCGAAAATAGAGTTCCGGTTGCGGTTCCGGCAAAGAGCAAAAACCATACCGGAACCGGAATTCCGGTTTAAAAATTTTGTTTGAAATTCTCCACCATTTTTGCTTCATCCTGTAATCCAAACATATGTAATATATATTACACAATGATCAAGCTCCAATACAACCAAGCAAAAGAAAAGATTAATTAACCAATTTTCCGTGTGAAACGTAAGTAGGGCACATAATTTGAGCAGGAATTTTTCATAATAACCCGCAGGAGTTTGTTAAATCAAAGCCAGGTCGATGCTTGTAGCAGCTATTTTACACATCCAGAAGTCTGTGGGATACGTCTGAATTAAACCGGTCCAACTCGGTAACAGAGTATCATGGATTACGCAGAAGTACTTAGGGTATCCTTGGCTAACATAAATTGCGTCAAGCACCCTCCAGTGCGCTTGTAAACTTGGTAAATCAGGCTAAATTGAAGTAAACTAACGTATCTGCAATACAGCTAGCAACTGCTTTCATGGCCATGAACTGTATTTATTGAAACTGTGCGAGCAGCATCACAGTGTGTCTCATTTATAGCATTCTGATTAGAAAGTTATCATCATTATGATCTAACTGACGGGCACTGTTTGTCCAACGCTAGTCTAAACAGTGTCTCTGACCACTGATCAGAAAGTTACCTTCTATCTATTATTTTCTCTTAGAATCACATAAATCAATAATTTTAAGTTTCCTACAGAAGAACATGCAACAAACAAACGTATGTGTAGTAAAGGGAGGCGACAGGAGAAAGAGCGAAAGTGTGTATTCTACGCTCCAAGCCTTGTAAGCACATTCGATTTGACGCAGTATACGCAATGGTGTATAGTGGAAGACATTTTTTGCTCTGAATGTCCAAAAACCGACAATCGATTGATTTATCGATATTTGATCGAAAATAAACATTATTTGCTTCCTCAGTCTCGTTAAAGTTTCAGAAAGGCAATAATACTATCCCAATACATTAAGTTCAATGTAAAAGTTATTGTTAATGCATTTTAAATCAACTATACCTTCATTTCTTCCATCATCTGTTTTTCTATATATAAATTTCGAAGACCAGGTTCCGGATCCGGTTTAAATGGACGGTTCCGGTTGCTGGTTCGGGTTCCGGTTATTCCCTGCTTAAAACCCATAGCTCCAAAACCGGAGCCTTAACTGAAAAACAAAAAAGGCATCGGCATTTATCATTTTACTATGAAATAAACCCAACCCGAGAAAAAAATTCGAAAGCTAAGATGCACATAATCTTGCTTCCGTGAAGGGTACTAAAACAGGGTAAAAAAACCGGGTCTTTTCGGTTATCCCCCCCAGTCGGAATTTCGTCAATTTTGAAGCTACAGATAAAATTTTGGTACCTATCGATTCAGCTCGACGAGTTGGTTCAGAAAATGCCCATTTTACCGACATCCCTGACAAATTTTTTTTTCGATTTTTTGAGGTCCCAATGGTCCCCCCTTGGGAACCCAAAAATTTTTTTCTTCGGAATATGGTCATGTTGGGTATCATTCGACTCGGCTTGATGAGACAAGTCGATTAGTGTGTAATTTTTTGAAATCTACCCCACCGTTAGAAAGTTATGATGGCCCAAGTAATCTTTAGGGGCCGTACACCTACGTTAGAAAAAAGAACAGTTTAGAGCGGGGGGTTCGCGGGGCGGCAGCCCCCCGACTTAGTCTTAGGCTTAGTGTATGTCTCATATAACGGCCTTAGCTTAGGCTAAGACTAAGGCTTAGGCTTAGTATACCCAGAACGGCATGGCCTGCAATTTATTTCTGCGCCTCAGGGTTACCTGGGCCATCATAACTTTCTAACGGCGGGATAGATTTCAAAAAATTACACACTAATCGACTTGTCTCATCAAGCCGAGTCGAATGATACCCAACATGACCATATTCCGAAGAAAAAAATTTTTGGGTTCCCATTGGGACCTCAAAAAATCGAAAAAAAATTTGTCAGGGATGTGGGTAAAATGGGCATTTTCTGAACCAACTCGTCGAGCTGAATCGATTGGTACCAAAATTTTATCTGTACCTTTAAAATTGACCAAATTCGGGCTGGGGGGATAACCGAAAAGACCCAAAAAACCCACCTTTTGATCCCTGACCCCGGAACCAGATCCCAAATCAAAAAAATGCTCGGGGAAATACACAGTTTCGAATGATTCCAAGATCATGAAAATCGGTTAAGTCTTTTCCGAGTTATGACCGATCACACATACACACACAGAAGGAATAAAAACCTTTAACTACTGAAACACACAATCTCCACTACGTTCTGAATATCTGTGCATGGGGAACATATCTTTGGGTTGAATGATAGGTAACAGATTTTTCTGGTGGAAGCCGTGGTCGGATCGTTTCGCGTTTTTGTTAGTTATGCGTCATACACACAGACGAAATTCTTTTATATCTAATCTTCAAACGTGAAGCTACGCACGATATGTGGCGGTAAGTTCCAAATAGATTTGAGACGCACAATACATATTGACAGCTACGTCTACACAATAAGTAAAGCATGAAAATGGACCAAAAGAGAAAAATATTATAGATCCTATAACACAAATCCATTGTGGAAATGCAAGCACAAAATCGCGGCGTCAACAGCTTTATCACTGGTACACTATTACTTTAGTCGAACACTCGTCAGTCGACTTTAGGCCAAGCGGCTTCTCCGAACGAAATTCAGCGGCTTTCGGATTAAACTGCAAAATTCGAGTTTGCGTTGGAAGATAGCTGCTGATCTGGCGTGGCGTCCTTTGTCGCGTTATGATATCATTATGACGAGCATCGCGCATAATGTATTGAACTGACTCACGATCACGCATCTGGCATGTAAAATAAAAATATTTGCAAAGAAAAATATTAAGCAGTGACTAGTAATTAACGTAAGCACATTTATGTTTCGGAATCAATGTATACAGACACCAATTTCAAATAACAGCGCTATCTTGAAGCAATCAGTAACGCGGTACCAAGTTTTCAATACAAACATCTGCACTGTCTGGAGTTTTCGGGAATAAAGTCAGAAATTTTTTAAAAAATCTTTCAAGTACAGCGGCATGTTCTTGAAATGCCTATGGCCGCAAAATTTTGACAGGCATGATAGATAGGTAGTTGTAATTGAGAAAAATAACACCCATACAAGAAGATATTTACAAACTATATATAGACGAGTAGATGATATAAAAACTACAAAAATTCTGAAATTTGGCGTAAGACAAAAAGATTAATCATCTTATAGCAACAGAAAGAACAGATAATATTTTGAGCAGAGAATAACCGGAACCAGCAACTATAACTGTCTATTTAAACCGGATACAGAACCTGGTCTTTGAAACTTATAAATAGTAAAACAGATGAAAGAAGATATGACGGTACAGTAGATTTAAAATGTATTAACAATAACTT
>JASANE010002947.1:0-24122 GCA_030248225.1 Trileptium ribeirensis
GTTGCATTGTTTAAGCATCATATACTTCGAAGATCCGACTGAAGTAGACGCTTGCTGTAATTACGAGCTCGACCTCATCTTCGTCAAGCATTTCGATGTGTCCTATAGTTTTGTCCCGCGCGTCTTCCTCGGAATTGTGAGCTCATAATGTAAACAATATTTTTATACAAAAAGTTTCAATAATGTAAACAATATTTTTATACAAAAAGTTTCAATAATGTAAACAATATTTTTATACAAAAAGTTTCAATAATGTAAACAATATTTTTATACAAAAAGTTTCAATGATGTAAACAATATTTTTATACAAAAAGTTTCAATAATGTAAACAATATTTTTATACAAAATCTTCCATTATTATAAGCGAATTATCATGGGCGCTATTTTAAACAAAATGATTGTCTGACACAATGCGACCCATGTATATGCAACCTGCCATGCGCCAACGCGTCCCGTTACAATTTTGGGTACGAAATTTCTGGGATGTCCGTGACAGGGCCAAAACGGCCCTATTACATATATAAGTAACCCTAAATAACATTATATATACCTAATATGGAAAAAGAAGGCATAATGTTTCCTTAAATGCGTAATATGGCCGATCGCAAGTATCTCAGGCGGGATTTGCCACCATTTTACTTACCAAGTTATACCTACATCATCACTAACATAAATTTTAGGACAAGCTGATTAGCCAACCGAATCTGCCTCAGTGGCAAAAATCTGAATGACGTGTATTTAGTCAGATTTTCTTCCGGGAAAAATCTTCTTGTGACACCGCATATCCTTGCCAATTACTCGATTTGATATTCAAAAACATGTTTTGCATTAGGAAGATCAAGTATCGGTTTTAAAACCCACACAACACATTTTTATATATTTGCAACGTCAGGAACGGCGAATACATATATTACGCAGAAAACCTAAACAGAATTACCGACTTCAAAATATATACAACCCTTATCATCTTTAGGCGGCTGACCTTTAACATTACAGAAAAGAATAGCTTAGTGCGTGGACTTCAGAGATGCGGCCCCCGACTTATGGTTAATCTAAGCCTTATATATAAGTTGTCAAGCTTAGGTTTAATATTTTAACAAGAATGGCATTGCATACATTCAATTTCCGACTCTAAACGGTACACTGGCCAACATTCTTTTCACCAAAAAACTCACGAAGGAACATGACTCCTAGCCAGAAAATTGCCTAAGATTCGAAAAACAATGGCATAGCATACATTCAATTTCCGACTCTAAACGGTACACTGGCCAACATTCTTTCACCAAAAAACCAACGAAGGAACATGACTCCTAGCCAAAAAATTGCCTAGGATTTGAAACATGGCAGTAATTTCTAAAATTAAGTTGTAAAAAATTAGGTATGTATACATATCGTCGATAGTATTTTAAAATAGCAATTTACCGCACTAAATGGTCCGTCTGGCTTTTAGCATGGGGTTCAGGGAGTCACAAAGACTATCTATATATATTTTCAAAGTATTAATACCTGGTTCTTGCGAACGTACATTTGTGCTTATAGCCTCATTAATAAATCGTGCAGTCTTTCGTTGTTGAAAATATAAACAGATTTGATATAAATTTCGAATAAGAATAAATACATAAGGCATTTTTAGTTTCCTGCAACTATCTGGCATTTTAGGCTCATAGTTCGAAACACTGTATAGTTCCTTCACTGAATGCAGACTGAAACTTGTTAGCGGTTACTTTCATTGTGCGGTTTATGGACATAGAGACTGTCGAAGAAACGCGCGTCTGACAATTTCATAGCGTCATCAAATACCCAAAATGGCTGCAAGCTTTCGTTTTGGCAGGCTGATTATAAGGTGTGCTACCAAAAGGCATCATGGTCCCGGTCGTACATCCACCGCAGAGAGTGTGCGTCAAAGAGTCAATAATTTGAAGCTAGTTACTGTAAAATATAGTCCATGTGTTTGTCGCATAAACTACACGCCTGATTGGATTTTTGCAATTTTTTATTCAACGGCGTTGTAGTTCTACACCTAGTTTTATATTTGCGTTCTGCCATGATTGCCTACCTAAATTTTCACAAAACCCATACGAATTTCAATTTTCAAATTTTTGCCATTTGGGATCACCCAACGTTATAAGTTATAACTCTCCCCAGCGGCATATCATCAAAAATAGAGACCACTACACGAATTGCCTTATTTGCCAGAGCAGCAGTTTCCTAGTTATGCACCACATTTTTAAAAACATATATACATTAAACAACAATACAACATACATAACAAACAGTTAATTTATCAAAATTCTTACAAAGTAAGTTTTAAGCTTGTGGGCGTGAACGATGGGATTACTAGGTTATTTAATCCGTTAAACACGTTGGCTTAATTGTTTTAAGACCACATTTTTGGGTGTTATTTTGCCTATGGGGTGAACAAAGTTCGTTATATTTAGGCTACAAAATAGTAAAAATTTTCCTGTTTCAATATAGGTGTAGTATGTACGCAAGAGTTTATTTCTTGAAAAGATCGAGGCACTAATTCACTAAATCAAAGGATCGAACATAGCGTGATCCATTCCTACCTCACCGCCTGGTCCTAGAGTTTTACCCCCTCACTTTTTAGGGTCATGCTATCAATGACAAATATTGTTTTAAACCCTCAATTTTGGGAGGGGGATCATTTGAAAATTTTTTTCTCAACCACTATTTATTAGAGGTAGTTGTACCACCTCAAGAGTGGAGGTCTGAAAACAATTTATGTCCTTGATACCAAGACGCCCAAAAATGAGGGGTAACCCTCAGACCAGCAGGAGTGAAGATCGAAATGGGTTGCACCATGTCCGATTCTTTATATGGCGATTCAGAGGTGTGTACGTGTAGAAATTATTGAGCTCGTGGGTACCCGCGTATATCAAAGGGCTGTCCACCGCCACTAGGCCACCCGCGAGCTCAATACGTTTTTTCAGGCCAGCAAGTTATTGAATCCTTATTGCCTCAATATATTTATTGCTTTGCGTTTTAAAGCCATTTTAATCTTGTTAACTTTGATAATCTTATTGATAATCTGGCGCTCATAAGTGTAGAGGCTTGGGTTAAAGAGTAGGCTTAGTATATGCAGAACGGTATACCAGCATATAACTTCACGCTCCTCAACTTGATATTGGCTCTAACGTTTATGCACGTACATCAAAAAATTCAAGCAATTATGGAATTCTGAAAAAAGCATCATGTACATGTACAAACGTGGTACATCCCAATAAATCATTCGTTAATACAAACAACACAGTGTGGCACGTCTTAAATATCAAGCTGAAAGCCTTTGGCGCATTTGAAACGCCAATAGGGAAGGGAAGTCATGAAGTGCTTTTATGTGGTCACATCAGCAATGCAGCTCTGTGGCTCGGTTATGCAAAATGGCATGCTAGTTTGCCAAAATGAGATTTCTCTGCGGTGGTCGCCACCCATCCTCCCCAATAAAAACACATTTAACACCTTCGCATGGCGGCCCGCCGGCATGTATGATTTTAACGTACATTATATACCCATATAATACGGTTAGACTTGAATAACAATACTAAAACTAATATTAATATAATTTACGCGTAACTTAAAAATAAACAATGTAAAACACAAACGCTATAAAAAGACTTGTGTATACGATGGAAGATACCAATAGACAGGTGTTGCCGATTTCAGGTGCAGTACTTAATACCATCGTTCGACAACACAACACTAAGTGTACTGTGATCAATCTAAAATTAAATTCATCAAATATATATTGAACGATTAACATTTCGCTTTGTGAGTAGCACGCGGTTGGATCTACTGTTAACAACGTGACCCACGACCCACATCAGTCGACAACGACTCCCCGTGATCCACCAAACATGACGACTCACATGACCCACGAACGAGCCACTGACCCACCCTCCATTTCTGGTCGCAAAACAAAATATTTAACACGTTAGATGGTTATTCTTGCATGTGGAGCATTGCTCGGTACTCGGGGTTGTGCTAAATATTTTGTGATCACTTTCCGAAACCTGTGGGTAACCGCTACCCGGGGGCTCAATATTTGAGCCCGTACCCGCGCACAGCTCAGTGGTGGTTTCGAAGAGTGTCATACTCTTGTCAACAATCATTATTAGGTCATTAGAATGTGTATATATTGTATTTCAATACGCAGGAATGCTGCATACAATATAACAATTGTATTTGTGGTCATGAAAAATTATTTTTAAATAATCTTACGCTCAATTGTATTCCTGTAAACAAATCGCGGGCATGGAAAGTAATATAAACACAAAATCGAATACTAATTCGTGCCTCTTTTTCTTACGTTGGTTGGATTCATATTATATAATTGCATTTCTAACCTGCGTTCGAAAGTCTGACTATTGTAGCTGTCCAAACTGAGATATTTCAGCTAAAATCAATTTCGGTAACAATGAAATTCTTGAAAGAAGTTCAAATTCCAAAAAGTTATGACACGTCAAACTTGTCGTTACAATTTTGGTTCGAAAACAAAAGAATTAAAATTATAATAACCCATTATTGATATAAAAACGAAAATTAGCTACAGTGAAATCAAAGCAAATTTTGTGGTGTAAATTTATGAATCTGCAGTAATACAGAATTTTACAGCAGTAAGAAAAACTGAGCTGTCATAAAACTAAACAACCACTTGAAATAATTTTAGGATTTTTATTTGTTATAGACAAGCATTATAATAAGATATCATTAACTATGTGTGTCATTCGCGCTTTTTTGTTAGCGACAGAGTTACAGCAGCAAAACTGTATTCAACATCCAACAATTCGTCTGAAGTTATTCGCTCATGGCGCCATTATTCCTCTCTGCCAGCACTGAAATACATATGTACTCTTGCCTTTAATCGAATATTCGACGCTACTGGATCACTACTAGGCTTGTCTAAACCTTGTCGCTCGCACACAGCCACTGGGATGACAATATTGCTATTGGGTAGGCATGCACTCTTTTGTTGGACCTTATTTTGAATAAAACTGTTACAGCTAACAGGTATTTGCGAATGCTGCAGGGTGATTTCTGGTCCCAATTAGAACAGCTGGATGAGTGCCACAATTTATAGCAACAGGACGGCGCAACCGCTCATTATGCCAAATCAGTGCAAGAATGGTTGATGTCAACTTTCAGGACTGTTGGATCTGTGGAGTGGACTAACCGTTTCCTGGATTTGACGTTTCTCTGGGATGTCCGAAAGGAGACAGTTTACGGAAGGAAGTCTTGCACTGTGGAACAACTGAAGAACTTTACTGTAGAAGATCTTGGCCTGATTGACACCAAACTGTTTCGAAAACTTTGCCGATCTGTGCGATTTGCCTTGAAGAAATAGTCGACGTTGGAGCAGCTCAGCTGGTGCTGTATTAAGGCCAAGGTACTTTGTTAATTTTCTAAGTATTTGCTAGCATTATTTGTAATAGGAATTTTGTGCCTGTATCATTTTTGGTTCAAATCCTGTAAAGCGCCAAAGTATTTTCCTTACTTCTCGGACACAACATAATTAAGTGTGTGGCAACACAATTTTGTTACCCTTACACGTTGGTAGTAATGCTGTATCTGCTGTAAATCAAATGGTTATACTGTTTTCCCGCTGGTGACGTAGGAAGATGCGTTCGAGCGCAATTTTTTAAGCCCGTAACTATCCTGAGACTCAAGTAATTTTTTCAGGGCCAACAAGCAGACAACAAGTAATTTTATATAGACGCATCTGGAAGTTCAAATTATACATTTCAAAATTTATTCAACAATAATTTAGCTTTATCAAGTAGGATTGTTGCCAGGCTATGACAGAGAACGTGTGCCGGACAACCAGTCACCCCATACGGAAGATAGTTGCTCTTTTGGGCAGCTAAGGATATTTGGGTAAGACCGCTTTGCTTTTGCGATAGGTGCCAGATAAGAAATGATGTCCTTTTCGAAACGGATAACATTAACAAAGCCTTTTCGTCGATACCCACAAAAGAGATTAGGTATACAATATTTAAAACATCCCTAATTAAAGGTAGCAATCAGATTATTCGGATGACGGCCCAGTGACTCCGTACATAGAATCACTAAGCTCTTACTAAAGGAACCTCCTTGTCATTAATGAGAACCGCCAAATTATTGGGTTACCGCTCCCTCAGGGGAACCACTATGCCTCTAACACTGCACACAATAAAGGGACCCACCTAGCAAAATCGACGACACACCCGATTGTTGAGCTTGCAGAAATGTATGCGTTAAGGCTACCCAGTACACTTGCGCTTCTCACTACATGCAAGCTCAAGATCGAATCCCGTGTACTGCTCGGCACAACTCAGGGTAAAATAAAAACAAAAAAGTTTCCGATTGATTTTTTCTACTATAAGTAGAGATAGCTTTCACGACAAGCTTATAATACTTACAGTACTTTAAGTACTGGAAGTGTACTTGAAACTGGCTACGAACACCACATTACTTTATTATCCTGCATATATGTATTATTTTCCAACTTTAAATTGCATGTTCAATCTTTGCAAATTTCGTTTGTCTCATCATCATCGTATCCCATCAATTTTTCGTAGGCATCCGGATCGTCAAAATTCTGAGATGGCAAAAATAGGGGCCGATCACCGGCTATAACGTTCGACAGCAATGGCGCCATTTCAGGTACAAATACGTGTTCGGCTCGAAATCGGTGCACCTGAATCCGTAAGAAAAGGTCTAACGTCATTGCAGTGAAAATTTTTTCCACATCATCATAGTACATTGTCAGGACTTGGCGCTTCGTTAAATAATGTAGCAGTATCGGTACTGATATGATCATAAAGCTAGTTAGTATACCGATAAAGTACATTAGCCCGGCTATCGCCACGGAGCCAAACACCTCTGTTTGGCCAACGAACTGGGCTGCCACCGCTAAATGAACTGATAAGCCACCAGCACTCGTGAACAACGACAACGCCTTGATTGATTTGACCAGTACATTGTTAGATCCCGAGAACACCCGACGTCCAAACACGTTCGCATGTTTCAGAGCTAACTTCTCGTCACTTGTCAAAAGCCGGTACTCGGGCAAATTGTTGGAGTAATTGCGAGTGCGATTCTTTGAAAGTCTAGATGAATAGTTATAATGACGAAAGCATGACACCGAGCACGACCAGTGACTACCACCACATGGTGCTATATCCGAAACCAATGTACCACAATGCGATATACTACAGCATGTCAGTTTTTGCGGAGACAGTCGTAGTGACAGAATGAGACGGAAACGCGATATCATCGCAAGTAGTTAACTCAACTTTTATTAAAATAGCACTGAAACGTTAATCAGCAAATTGTTTTACAAAATAAATTAATCTATGCATTTTTGAAATGTAGAATTATATATATATACATATCTATATAGCAGTGAGTACACCGAAATTGGTTCTACATAAACTGTAAGTCTAAAGTTTAGCTGGATCCTAGTCTCATAAATAAAGTAAAATAGAAGGAACTATGATTTTCTTGTTTGTTGCTGGCGAAGGGTGGGCTTATAGGTTCGTGTCGACTCTCCGTCAACTTAGAAAGCCTAAGCCATCACTGGAAGACGTCGCTAAAAGGAAGGAGATTGGCAAGGGGGTGTAAATTTTTGAAATTTTTAGGAACTCAAAATTTTCCCCAAACTTTTTTCCAATTTACAGTGAATGTTTCCTAATTTTTCTATTTTTTGCATATTTTACCCCATAACGTTTTCACGTATCTTCGCTAGTTTCCCGCCAACCTGGGGAGCGTTCTGGGGGGGTTACATTTGGCTTTGGTGGGTCCCGATACTTAGGTGGTGGAGGGTAACCCATTTCCAGTCTATCGACACCTATGGTTCATACTTTTATTAAACCGGTAAAACTCGTTGCCGTGATTGTTTAAAAGTACGTTGGATATGTCGTCACAGTTGCGCGGTGCTGCATGGTGCTAAAATTTGAAATTTTAGCAAAAATGTGAGGTTTAGGTTTAGGCGTTTTTCGACTTAGTTTGCGTTGAGAACACTGGGTCGAAGTTTCCCGAGGTGGTTATATATGATAAATAGAATTACACGAAAAGCAGCCAATTTGACCATAGCTACACCCTACAACGTGAAAAAATTTCGTGAAAATGTAATTCCTACAAATTTGTATTTTAAAAATTTCGAAGGTTTCGACCCAGTGTCGATTTGTTGGGTCTTTTCGGTTATCCCCCCCAGCCGGAATTTCGTCAATTTTGAAGATACGGATAAAATTTTGGTACCAATCGATTCAGCTCGAACAAAATTTTTTTCAACTATTGAGGTGCCAATGGTCCCCCCTTGGGAACCCAGAAATTTTTTTCTTCGGAATGTGGTCATGTTGGGCACCATTCCACTCGGCTTGAAATCTACCCCACCGTTAAAAGGTTATGAGGGCACAAGTAACCCTGAGGGGCAGAAATAAAATGCAGGCCATGCCGTTCCGGGCATACTATCAGTTTCATTACCAAAAATTGTTATTAATGTGGGTCCGTTGCACATAAGTCACTTTACTCCAAGGGAGACTGATTTCCAAAGTTTACAAGCGCACTAGCTGGTGCTTGACGCAATTTATGTCAGCCAAGCTTATATAAAATACTTCTAGATAATCCATACGTACCGAGTTGCACGGGTTCAATTCTAACATACACCGCAGACTTCAGATTGTGTAAAGTAGCTGCTACAAGCATCGACTTGGCTTTGTTTTGTTAACAAACCCCTGCAGGGTCAAGATGAAAAATTCCTACTGAAATTATGTACTACTTTCGTTTCACATGGCAATTTGCTGAGTTAATATTTTATTTTGTTTGACTGTTTCGGAACTTTATCATTGTGTATTATTACATGTTTGGACCACAGATGAAGCAAAAATGTGGCAAATTTTAAACAATACTTTTAAACCGGAATTCCGTATGGTTTTGCCTTTTGCCGTAACTGCACCCGGAACACGATTTTAGCCGTAACCGGAATTCAAGTTACTCCCTGCTGGAACATAACTAAAACTGAACAAATGCGGATAAAAATCTAAATTTAGACACAACAGACTAGGGCCGCGGCCTAGGTCGAGACATTGGTCGCGTATTTGTCGACCCACAAACCACTAACGTTAAAACTTGTTGCCAATAACAGTTTTATACTTGAGCCAGTTACTAAATTTATTTCATTTCGCTTTACAGCATGGACCGGTGCACAAGCAGCAAATTTAACCTTTCTACGAGGCATACATTAATATGGGTTAGCATCAGTCAAAATTTCAACTTGCACTGACATATGCTTGATTTAGGGACAAATTCATCGCATAGCAAGCCCCCCAACGTTTGAAACATAGGATTGGCCTGAAAAATTTTTGGGGTTAGATCGAGCGAGAACGAATCCCTCAAATTTTTCTATGGAAAGTTGTTCGTTGAGTTTTGATAGTTTCGTTGTTTTTCCAGCATTGCCGTTTAAACTTTCATACAGCGTTCACAGACTCGCATATTGTATGATTGAATTCAGATTCAGACCTGGATTATGGTATTCTCTTTCTACACATATGTATTCAGTCATTAGCAATACGTATGCTTCGTTCGGCCTGTACATGTGAAACCAACACTGGTGAAATATCAAAAATACGAGCGTTGGTATAGTACATACATAATAGCAACATAAGCACACGAAATGCACGCACTAGCCAATAGCTATCGAGCAACGAAGGAATAAGAGAGCGAAAACAGGAAGTTCGGCGTAGGTTTTATGGTTAAACATTGAGCTGGGTACCATCATGATCAGATTGGTTATCAAACGCAGACGGAGCCGAGAATGTTCAGGAAAATTAAACTTACAAAATCAAATAGGGGAAATTGAAGGACAAACTTATTAAATTGTGTAATGTTGAGCCAAATTTAGACATGCCCTGCACATTAATTATAGGCCCAGAATGCGCCCCTAGAGCTTAATGTAGACTTTGGTCATAAAGCTACCACAAATGTTAGATCTTTTCAAGCACTAAAATAGTTGAATGGCAGGTCGCTAAAAGTGACACAAAACGCCCCCCCCACCTAAAATTGTATCAAAAGATAGTATTAGGTTGACACTTAAAAATACTTGGAATCATGCCCAAACATTTAGGGCAAAATAACTACTATAACTAGGAATGTTAGAATCTATCAGCAATCAAAATTCTTCACTGAGCGTACCTCCAAAAGTAACAAAAAATATCTTCCAACAAGATCGAACCAGGTTTGGTTAAAACTCCAGATTGCGGGAGCAGGTCGTAGATGGCGCCCCCAGCTCTCCATTTGTGGATTAGTAGTTTTGCTTTTATAGTAGCTCATGAAGATATCACTATCAGCGTAACCAGGCTACATGAATTGACCAAAAGCGATAGGACATGACAAGTGACCATAACAATTTAGGGCGTATTTAGGGATACGTCCAGAGATACACTGAGGTGTAGTTGGTGAAGTTTTGTAACAACAGACTGTTGTTTGGGTTACGCAGGATCGTAAGAGTCCAACTAGGCTTCCTTACCGGGGAGATTCGAATCTCACTTAGGTATTGGCATTGTGACGTTATTTTTAAGAGATAATGTTTACTTGAAAATATATATATACAGACGGTTTAACAAACGACCAAACAAAAAAACAATAGCAACGTACTTGTCTTACTATTCTCCAGTTCAAACTGCCGGAATAGGTCTAACACATTAACAATATATCACAAATGGACAAATACAACCATTCATACAGTTCCCATTAATTTACATGACCACGTATAGTCGAAGACCTAGCAGTAAAGTCCGTCCAACTCGTGACATAATTAATGTGTTTCTGGAAAATTTGAGGATTTAGCTTAGGTTTTAGCCTACATATAGATCTTTGTTTCACTGACCACAGTGTTTATTAACAAAACAGAAACTAATGCAGAAAAACCACATTACAGGTATTACGAAAATAAACTTTGTAAAACCAAAATTGCTAAGCAGAATATTGATCATTCAACGATGAATAACAAAACAAACTTACTTATCACAGATATGACACTATCTAAAAATCGTACATTTTAAACCCAATAACGGAGTCATTGTGAGAAACTAGATGTTCAAAAATTGAAAAAACGCATTATTTCTAATTACAGTCCTAACTCTACATAAATTACGGTAAATATTTATTTTAAAAATTTCTGCTGCGTCTACTCTATCAAAATCTCTATCCTTATTCTTTTTTTGCTTGCCAAATTGCGAGTTGAGCATGTTGCACTACCATATTGAAAGTAATTTCCTTATTTTTCTGCGTAAAATATTTGCCTAATACTAGTTCGTCTAGCGAGATTGTATTAGTTTCCGCAATTAATTTTAGCAGAGGACTAATCATCCCGTACAAATCATAAGCACGTACACAATAAACAAAAACATGGATATTATCTTCTCGCACTTGTATATCGCTTTCTGCGCACAGTGGACACCAAGTAAAAGTATCCGTAAATGTTGCCAATGGATGATTTGTAAAGAGGGACATATGTCTGAGTCGGAAATGTATGTTCCGTGCATTACCGTCCGTAAATTTTGATTTTGCCCACTTCCACGATTTTTTAATAAAAGCTTGATCTAAACCTAAAGACTGAGACCAGAGCTCGTTTCTATTCGACATAGTTGTGATATATTTTTCCTTTATCCATAACGAATATATCTTTCTACTGTTTATTGCTAAAATTGGGAATTTTTTCTAAAAACCCAGCAGAAAGTCCCTTGGCGAACAAAACGGGCTTCAATTACAGCTAATCTAACCTCTCGAAAAAGGTTGGAACGTCCAAAGTCATTGAGCTGACGATTACTAGCTCTCTCTCTATTGGATGATAAAAATGGTTAAAACATCTACGCCAACTCAAAATTTCCTTGTGTGACAAGAACCTGATATAGAACATTAATCTACTAACTTTTAATCGAATATTCAAATGAGGAAAACTTATGCCTCCGTCTTCTTGAGCTAGGAAAAGAATTTCCTTCGCCAAGAAATTGCCTGTGGCCGGATAGGTCAGAAGCTTTCGTATTGCGCTCTCAAATCGGGCATTAAGCCCTTCCGAGGCGTTGCTACTTTCATGACAAAATTAAGCATACAAAGATAATAAGTGTACACAAATGTATTTTACCAAAATATGAAACACCGTATGGAGGAATCCGTCTCTCCAACGAGTTAGCGATGTTTTGCAAACACAAACCATGGAATCAGAGGAAAGTACTTGCTCAGCGATAAACTAATTTTAGGTAACTCTTGGTAACATCCCGGTTTTCTGCGAAGGCATTCAGGGCTGACACACCTCGAAGAGCTCATTGTGAAATTTTCTCATTGATTTGACTCACCTGAAAAAGGTGATGCTTTAGCAACACATTAGTGGGAGCACTTCAAATTATTCGTGGATCGAAGTCTGTGATTTTGTTACATTTGTGCAGGTCATTGCACAGCGCTTAGGCTTTACCATTGAGAAATTTTTCTCGGTTACAAAAAGGGTGTTAGTCATTTGCGTGCGCAGTCAATCTAACATTTTTAGGAAGATGCTGTCTTAGGGCTTTCTTTTCTGATATCCAGGGTGTCCGCAGGTCCGGCACCCAAGAATTTAAGAGAGAAGCAATTTGGAAAAATTCAAATAAGTATTTCTATAGCATATCATCAACCGTATAGTTGACATGATGTTTATATTGCATATGTTGACAAATATCGGGTAATAACAGCATTTGTTTGGACATCCCAGTAACGGACAGCAATATTCATTTGCCGAAGTTGTGATATTCTGTTTAAAGCCTCATCGAACACAATTACGAAAAAGTCGCACCGTGTCACCTGCGAAACTAGACGGTCTTGAAGATAGGGAGCCAGTTCAAACACAAAACTATCCAATTTTGTCGCGATCAATCGAGAAGTTTTTGGCTAAATCGCTATCGGGAAACATGAATCACTACATCTGTAAGACAGACGACTGCTTAGTACCATAAGACACTAAAATATCTCAGTCGTGGTTACATCATTTGAAATCCATTAGGCTTCGTAATGACGCCTGACCGGAAGTTGAAGCAACGGACTCTTGCTTAAGCGCTGCTGTTTTTTGCGGAGCCTGTGCTTCCTGAAAGAAGAGTGGCTATATTAGGTTGACAAGAAACCATGCGCTGCGAGCCCTGTTTCTGCGATTCCGAAGGCATTAAGCCCAATTATATTGGAGATGCCATACAGCACAAAATTCAAGTAGATGGAACATAAAATTCAAGGAGCTTAAAGAGGCCGTAACCGAATTAAAGAGATCCAAAGAGACTTTCCTGATTCGAAGAGCCCGAACACCCAAGATTTCTTAAATTTACCTCGGTTAGGCACTGAACGCTGCGATGGTAACCCCATTTAGGTGTAACAGCTGAAGCAATGCCTCAGCGTCTGTAATAATATATCAGAGGTGTTTTGAACGCGACTTGGTTACAAATCGTCACTAATTTATAGCGGTTGTTGACCGCTTTACGAATTTGTTTAGGCAATAATAATAAATACTACGGTTCGATAGAGTATGGTTAGTAATACCGAGCTTAGGCACAGCGTATGCATATGACTGAAGCGATGCCGTTGTGTCAAAAGTCAGCCCAACCCGATGAGACCGAATTGGGGCATTGGTATTGAATTAGCTTATTTGTTAATGGCCACTTGCGAACTATCAATTTTATGAGAGTTAAAAGATACTATAGGCTGGTGGCTAAGTCGAGCATCACTGACTGGAGCAACGCTCCAATCTACAGCAGTTCGCAGGTTTACGAATGTGCATGTAACCGGTTGAGATTAAAATCAAGATGAAATAGTAGGCTTAACTTCCACAAGGCCAATGTAAAATTTACAGGTTCGTGGCATAACATTGCCCCATTGGTATTAAAAGTTGCTTTCAATGCGACAAAATTTTAAGAATAACTCGCAGCGCAGAACTAGCCTGGTAAGAACGGCGCTAAATGCATTACCAACAAATTGTACAGTCCGACTGGAAAATATATTAGAGTAGAAGGCTGAAATGTTAGTTATCTTTAAGATCAGGATCGCATTCTAGGTTCAGACCTCTCGCATCCATTTAGTGAAATTTTCGACATAAATTAAGTGTAACCGGTACTCTGGGCAAATGCTACGACGTCACAGTAGTCAAAAATTAGCCTATAAACAGATATCATATGCCATCGAGCAATACATTAAAAAGCACTGGGAACTTTGGAAAATTCGAGCAAAACCGCGAGGAGCTCGGACCCAGGTCCGGCGAGAGCAAAAGCAACTTATTACGACAGAGCGATTGGGTCGCCGAGCTTTAGTTTTATTCGGTGGAGGCCGTTAGGCTTTTTCATGCATTATAGAAGTGCTTGGGAGTCTGTTCACAGAAGAGCGACGGCGCTTCGAACGCCTGATATGCGGTTAACACATGCGGAATATTTCGGTTTCACCTACACGATAGCTATTTAATTCTACACTGAGATCGCCTTAAGTATTACTTAGAGCGAACTGACCCGTCTGATTTTTATAATACGCTTTAACTTGTCTCGACGTTCACCTTATTAACTAGTTTCTATCCTACTTCACCATATATGTACATTCAAATAAACTTTGAAAATCCAACGTCTTGTGTCCAGTGTTCATTGTCGGCAGAGTTATGCTGAATGTTTTGGCTATCTGGACAGGTGAGCTAGCCGCGCTACGGCCTGTAGATGAAATATCACAAGGTTTCACGTGTATAATTCCTTAGTTAACGTTTTAAGATGAAAAGATTGTGAGAGGAGTCCATAAAATAAACATTTCCTTATAGAATTATTAGACACGGAAATATGCCGAAGTTTACTGTACGAAAGAATACATTGTTTGAAATATGCTGATTATCCAATAGAATCCGACGTTTAACACTGACATAATGGCGGAACCATATGGAGGGCACAATGGCTATAAAATGACAGGGCTAATTTATGTCTCAAGAGGCTTAGGTTGAGTCAAACGTTGCACAATACTAACTTATACGTTCTTCACTTTGAACGTTTACTCAAATCGGACAAAGCAAGCTAGTTAAACAACATCCCAGTGAGATCGGGATAGGGAACAACAGCATGACAGTATGACCTGTGAGCAGGTGTTAGCGTCAGCCTACCTGAGGACCCGCAACAATCATAACAGATCATAGACACGTGCGCAACCAATTGGATGGGGTCCGAACACATCTCTCGAAGAGCGTCGGTGACTTGGTAAGCCTCATAGCTTCTTGGTCTAATCAAGAAATGCGAATATTTACCATATTCGCGAAACTTAGATCCACCCTTGAGCTTATAGCATGGTGTTAGAAAGTTGCATCATGCCCCTACGTCCCGCTTTTACATAACAGCTAGGGTGTAAGACTGACACGCGAGCGAAGATTCAATCCGAGGTTAGGACAAGTTTTTTCCAGGTTGTGCAAAATTCGGTTTGGTTTAAAACGGCATGGTTTTATCAAAATATATGGACTACTGTTCGATTTACCGTTTCGTTCGTACATTGGCAGATTTGCCACAATGTGCATTGCGTCGGGAGTTTATTGTCGAGTTTGTCGTTCGGCGTGCGCTGTTATTCGTTCGCTTTCTGAGGTTCCAAAGAACCGAGATAGCATAGCGGCTAGTGTGTGACTCGCATCTGAGCGATCAAGGTTCAATCAGCGGTCGCAGCAAAAGTATGTTCAAGATTGTGCAAAACACGCTTTGATTAGGAAGGAATAATAGGTTAATATTGAAAATATTGGATGGCTTTACAGAAATGCAGTTATGCTTTATTATTCAAGATTAAAAGATTCAGTGTGCAGGAAAAACATTTCGATTTTTACTCAATAGTGAGAATATTTAACCCACCCCCGAAAACACTGGAACACAATATTTTTGGCTTAGAAATGTTTATGCATCGGCATTCGTAATTCTTGCTGTATCTTAAAAACTTATGATTCAAGGCTCGGTGCTCCTAATACAATGTATATATATATATCCAAAACTACTAACATGCAGTCATAACAACAACCATATTTTACATAATAACTACAACTGAGTGTTGCAGTGTACGCTCGATATCCAAAATGCAGCTCGCAGCAAACAAAGTGCAACTTTGTCTTAAAAAACTTTTACTAGCAAACAAATTGTCAGCACGTTTATTACAAACACGTATATTAGTCGCCGCCTATTAAGGAATACACGGTGGTTTCTTCGAAGATTTTGGCGCATTTACTTTGCGAAGCGCATTTAAAGTTATATCTTACAAAAAACAATTTCCTGAACAATCGGATGACTTTGCATTATTTAGCCAAAAGACAGAAACATGCAAGTTGCAAAACTTCAAATTGTACCGTGATAAAGGCAATTTAGACATTTTAGGAACATTCTAGTCACGTTAGGAAGCACATTTTTTGTGAGCTTGTAACATTTCGAACAGCAGTTTTCCGAAAAATTTTAGGTAAACTGAAAACGAAAAAATAATAGATATGGTCATGTCGATTGAAATAAAATAAGTGTCATAGTTACACTTCTATTCTAGCAGAAACACAGGGTCTTTTCTTTTAGCCCCCCCCCCACCCAGCCCGAATTTGGTCAATTTTGAAAATGCAGATCTGATTTTGGTATAAATCGATGCAGCTCGATGAAGCGGTTCAGAAAATACTCATTTTACCCACATCCATGAAAAAATTATTTTTCGATGTTTTGAGTTCCCAGTGGTCCGTCCTTGGGAATCCAAAAAAATTTTTTCTTTGGAATACGGTTATGTGGGGTACCGTTCGACTCGGTTTGATGAAAGAAATCTACTGATGCGTATTTTATTGAAATCTACACCACCGTTATGAGGGGCCCAATTTGCCCTGATGGGCTACGTTATAACGTTAGAAAATAGAACAGCTTAGAGCGGGGGTTCGGGGGCGGTAGCCCCCGACTAAGGCTTAGTGTATATCTCATATAAGGACCTTAGCTTACGTTAAGACTAAGGCTTAGTACATCGAGAACGGCATGGCCTGCATTTTATTTCCGCCCTTCAACGTTACTTGGGAACGTTCTAACGGTGACGCAGATTTCAATAAAATACACATCAGTAGATTTCTCTCATCAAACCGAGTCGAACGGTACCCAACATGACCATATTCCGAAGAAAAATTTTTTGGATTCCCAGAGGGGGACCACTGGGACCTCAAAACATCGAAAAAAATTCTTTCACGGATGTAGGTAAAATGCGCACTCTCTGAACCGCCTTATCGATTAATACCAAAATCGGCTTTGTATCTTCAAAAATGACCAAATTCGGGCCGGGGGGGGGCTAAAAGAAAAGACCCGAAACACATGCATTAGAACTAATCTCTTACTTTTATAAAAATTACCAAAATGAGGACCTAGCTTGTCTGAATTTACTACCATGGCTGGAGCTCGCAAAATGAATACATTTGAAAGAGAACTGTACAGGCTGCACATTGACATGAACAAGGATAGGGATTATCTGCCTGGGGACATGTCCCGAAAGTAAATTGTTGCGGTATTCCTGTATAGGACCGTTCTTAAAAGGCGTGCTCACTATATATACTCAGCGATGCAAAAAAAACAAATTAAAAAGCTATAGCTCCACTAGTATTTAAACTTGAACAAACAACTTCTATTCCGAAACGCTACGTAGCTACAAGTTCGAAACCATAAAACCTTGTCCTGATGTCACCCATAAGCCACGTTCGAATGACTGTTTCTGAATCTTAGCGAAGCTGTGTATTCGGTGATGGGCGTTGTAACGATTAGATATGGGTTCACCAACTAGACATATTCTACACTGTGTACTGCCAGCTAACAACTTCCGCCAGTTGAACATAAAAATTCCCCAATCAGCGAAATCTTATACAGGTACAGTGAATTGAAGTGCAATTAAGTTATTTGGTACAACTAAGCCTATTTCTTTGTGGAAATTGCTTTTGTGGCAATACCAGTAGGTAGAGTGTGATCGGGATTAAGAAAGTAACGTCAGATCAGCGTTTCCACTAAAAATGTAAGCCGATAAAATGGTTGGTTTCCGTGTAAAATAAAGTTCATGCACAAGTTCCTTCGCATATATAAGTGACATACAGATGGAACTATTAGTTGTAGTATGACACACAACGGTACACTCACTGTGAAAATTTTAGCAGTCCAGTCATTAACAATAGGCCGTTAAGCCAAAAATCCCAAGTACATCTCCCTTCATCAACGAACATAGGCTGTACTGGGACCTTTGTGTAGTTATATATACGCCGTTGATTGCCCGCTCACTGAGGGATTATCCCGTGAAGTTCAGACCCCAGCTCGGGGATTTACCGATCCGCACCCCACCATCCAGGGTGGAGGCGCGCGCGAAATTTTGGAAAAAATTCCCAAAAGTAGGCGAAATTGCAAAAAGTAGGGGCAAATGTCAAAACTGGGTGGCAAATTGACAAAAACACTGAAAAATGGCAAAAATTAAGCTCCAATAAAAAATAAAAAAAATTTCTCAGCCTGACGACGGCCCTTCTCCCCGCCGACAGGTTGATCCTCTGTCTTGAGAGGCCGAAAGAGTCGCCATCCCAGGACCACCCGCTATCCTCCTGAGACTTCGGACCTTGAGCGTGTATGGCGAAATCCCAACTGTCGTAAAATTTAGATTTTAATTCATGTTTAAAAAACAGACAAAAGCTATATAAAAATTATAAAATCCAAGCTATGTAATTTAAACAGCTACATATATAATTGTCGGCATTACGTCTTTATCATGGACATAGCCAAAAGTAAGCAAGAGGTGCACTTAGGGTACAGTATGTTTCCTGCAATACAGGTACTTTGGGTTATCCTTCTTTGCTATAAAGGAGGGGATTTGGTACAGAAATAGCTTTTTCCCAAATTTAGGACCAATGGAAGTAAAGGCCCACAGAAGTTGGGAATAAATGAATAAATAGATGCTTTGGATTTTAAAGGTTACCTTAATTAAGATGCCACAATATTGCCGTTATGCGGGCCTTGAAGATGCTGATTCAGGTACGCTGCATTATTTACTGATTTATGCGGAAACCAAGATGTGTGCATAGATTTGTTAAAACTAAAAATGTTTTTAATTTCGGGTCTCGAATCAAAATGAATTCGTCAGTTCTTGAAAGACAAAATTAAATTCACTCGTTTTAGAATCGTTATTTTAAATAGACAAGTTTTGAATTGACTTTTTTTGTATTTTAAAATCGGTTTTCTGTTAAACATATACACTTATTGCAAATCTGTTATGTGAACGGTTAGTTTAAACCTCTAGTCAATAGTATAATTGTGACAACTCGATTAAAATTCTTTCCACTTAACTGAAACCAAATCCATAGATGCGAAATTAAATCGCACCAAGTCGGTCGGCATTGAGTAAAAATAGATGATTTCATCCTTCATTTTTGCCACATTTCTGCACGTATCTTAAAGAATTAACCGCACTACATGCCGTGTGTTCGTTTTTTGAGGTGAGTCAGTCAGCGCGACAGTATTGCCTTTCACTAAGCAATCCTCAGTGAACGCCATTCATGGGGATAGACTCCGACATTTCGAGTCATCCTTTCGAATTAATTGATATAAAATTGTAAATATCTTATGCCGCAGGAATCCTGAAACAATAAATTCGAGTCCTCTGCTTCTCAAAAAATTACTCAGTTTGTTTTCTGAACAGATGTGCTATAACTTAGACAAACCAGCGTATTTAGCAAGAAACACAGCTCGCTACTTACCAAGGGAACATTGCTTGATTGTGTGCGTCGCATAAAACGGTACTTAACTTCAGTATACGTATATATATGCAAAATTTAGATTGACTGGTGATTGAGACGATTTATGTCAGACCGCATTCAAGCAATGTCCAATAGTCAGAATTGCTAATGTTGTGGATCCATCTTCAAGATAAAGTACTTCTGAGCAATACTTACTCTAAAATGCATATCTAGTTGCAAAGATTCAATCCGAACAAACAGCGCAGCTCTGAAAATGTGTTAAACGACTGCCAACTGGCAGTGTTTTGGTAATATAAGATGAACAACTCCTGCAGGTTTAAGATTAAAAATCATTTTGGAAAAGCTTAAAAGTTATAACCACAATTCCAGTTACGGTAAGGCTTTGTCTTTTGGCGGAACCACAACCGGGATGCCACTGTCACCAGAGCGAGAAAAGCATTGCGTGGCAACCATTACAGCAGCAGCCAAAAAGAACCACTTCGGGCGCCTTGCAATATATCACTGCTTCCTGGAAGTTCGCTCGCAGTAAAATATACGCTGGCTTGCTACAATATCATTCCTAACGCTTACTAAACTTTTAAAACTCACGAGTTAACCTATACATCTGCTGAATAAATTTAAAGATTTCACTACTGAGAACTAAAAACCAGACTGGCTTTCCCCCGGAGATGGTGGAGAGGGACCTTAGGTATTTCGGCCTCCCTCGTTCCCTTCCAAAGTAAATTTTTGCCTTCCCTCAGTTCAGCCTACAGATAATTTTCTACACTACTAAAATAAGCTTATTTTCCTCTGCGATGCCAAAAAAATGACAGTTTTCCTCATGCAGCTAAAAATCCCTTAATTTTTTACTCTGTGGGTCCAAAAAATTCCCCAGTACAGCAGGAGCCCCCGGCTGGGAATTTTCTAAGTGTTTTGGAGGCAGTTTGGGAAAGCCAATTACTAAACCTAAAAATCGAAGTTTCATGATTACGGAGGACAAAAAGACTCATCGACATCTTGTTTCAACAACAACGACCAAAACGCCTTTTACAATAACGCGGCTATACGATTGTATCTACTTCTACGGTCATTATCAAAATCCGTCTTCCAATTTGTGACCCATCAACATTGAATATATTCTGGTATCGGAAAAGTCACGCGGCGTTGCTAGCATTGGCCGACCATCGACCACAATATTCGACAATATTGGAGGCATATCGGGCGCAGACACATGCTCGAGCCGAAATCGATGCAGTCGTGTTCGCAAAAACAAATCCAGTGTCATCGCAGTAAAGACGCCTCGCCGATCGCTGTCGTCATAATACATCGCCAAAACGTAGCGCTTTGTTAGAACATGCAGAAGCACCGGTGTTGCAATTACAAATGTTGTAATCGCCAGAAGCGGTATTAAAATCACCGGTGAGCTGTCGGCTAACGTTTCAATGCCGTTCAGATAACGACCGGCCAAAGCCAGCTGGACCGCGATTCCAGCACCGCTTGTCGTTAGCGAAAACATTTTGATCGCTCGTACCATTCCGTTGATCGGACCCATGTAGACGCGACGTCCAAACAAACCGACCGTCGTTTCATCGCGTTTTAGTTGTAAGTATTCAGCTCCGCGTAAAAGCCGATACTCCGGTAGAGAGCTGGTACCTTCGCCGGCGATTTCAACGTTTTTAGCTCTAGCCGACGCTGTACTAGAAAAACGAGGCAACAATATGTCGACATTCCTGGTGCTTGACGAAGACATTATAGAGTTTGCTGACATTGCTACCCATGAAAGGCGTAAATATTGATGCTCGACAATCTTGGCGAGTAACACTTGGTTCATACGACACACTGCTCCAATCATGATTATTATATATATTTATTACGTTATTTTTTCGATACGATCCTTCGAGGCGTATGTTCAGGTTTTGCCTAAATTTTTAAAATTATGACAGCGTTATGGCACTAGTTTGAATTTTAGTTGCTCTAATCTTTTAGCCGCAACTAACATTAAACTGTACCGTGATTTAGAATTACATTCATTGATTATTAAATCTGATTCAAATGTAGATAATCATTTGTGATATACTATAATGATACATTTGTGATATATTATAATTTATAAATTGTATAAAATTTTGACAACAAATCTTAACAATATTTTTACACAGTACCAACGCTATTTTTTGTACAATAATCAAAACAAATGCTACATGAGCTGGTTTGTGTCTGAAACATATATAATTACTGGTCAATAGATTACAATTTCTAAATTTTACGTAGACGGAACATAAAAGAAATTAAAATTGTTTATTATGAAACCTTATTTGCAGATTCCACGGACTCACATTAGCACTTTTTCATATATACCTTCCAGTATGCTAAAGATGAGACGGGGTGGCTAGATAATTTCGGGTCACTTGTGTGCCTAAGTCACCGGGTGATAGTGTGTTACACATTGATCCAGTTTGATTAATTACCTCAAACCTTCTCTTCCACGCTGTCCTCAGAAAAACACAACAGCGTTTTTGCCTTCTTCCATGTCTGCTCCGCTCTATCGCAGTGGAAACTCAAACGATCTAAACACAGCTCTGCAACGATGATTGATTTAAAATCGCAATAAGAAACCCACCAGAAGGCGTGCAAGTTGGTAGTCAGTTGTTGAGACATGTCCATGCTGACTACACGATTTGCAGCTGTGGACAGCAGTGTGTGTTCTTTGCAGGGTTGGGCACCGGAAAAAACCAACATAAAAAAATGTTTTTTTCCGTTTTTTCTGCCCCCCCCCCCAGAAAAACTGAAAAAAAACTACTTCAGTATTTTGGAGTCGACAATAGTTGGAAAACCGCTATGCAACAAAATATTACGCCCGTGAGCATTATTTACAGCCGTTTAAACAGCCTTTACATTTCGTGCGTATGATTTATATGGTAGAAATGGTATAACTATAATACCTTTCAAGCATCAACTAAATTTATAATCTAGGCATAAGCATAGCTTGATTCCTTCACCGCATCAGAAACTTTGCCCGATAACAAATTTGAATTAAATAGGCGCGGTACTGAATAGAACCATGGGATTTGTATCGAGCATATGAAAGCAGTAAACTAGGCCGGCACAGACCAGGCACACATGCCAACAGGTAAATATGGGAAGGGGGTTGGTTATCCATAAAGCCAGCCCCTCCAAGAAAAACCAAAAACCTACGGGTTACATCCCTTGGTGGTTATCCACCACCATCCTTCTCCCCGCACCGGTCTGTTTCCCTGTAATAAATACCCGGAGGCGTGTATGGCATTTTTACCACGACGGGTCATAAACTAAATAGATCTATATTTGGATCGCAAACTTAAATTACATACTCTATTGTATTAATGCGCTTCCAGCATCACTTGGATGGTGGGCAGTTTTATACCAGTTAGTAAGTTTACACAACACTAAAAATATGAAGTACTTTCACTATAAATTCAAATTAAATAATTATACGCACTCCTATCAATATAGCCTATCTATATATGGTTTTCACATAACCCCACCCGTTGGAAAGATGCCACTGCACTGAGTGGTTGCAAATTCTATGTGACAACGTTGCAGTTTTAGACCCTTTTCAGTAATCAAGGCATTGACAACCAACATCGGGATTCAACTTCGCATAAAACTCTTTCCTGCAATTTTTCTAACAGGCAACAAGTAAAATTTGACTTTTTTACGTTTCTTCCATTTTCCGAAAAAAACAACCCTGGTTCTTTCTCACATTGTTTTATATGCGAGTACTTGCAAAGTGCCTGTAATTGGTGTTCAACCGACAAAAATAATGCTTTTGGCAACGGCCGTCAAAGCCGTCCGATGACCATCAACCGTCTGGTGCCGGCTTAGGATTATCCCATGTGCAGGCTAACGGCCGCGCAAACCGTCGGCCAGTCATTTTAAACCGTCGAGCCAAAGTAACTCTTAGAGGCTTAAGTATAACGCAAGCCAGACCGTTCTCAGTAAGGTTAAGTCTTAATTTAAGCTTAGGTCCTTTCATAAGACATACGCTAAGTCTAAGTGGGCTTACCGGTGCCTCCGAACCTCCCGTTCTTTTCCTAACGATATATATCAATTTCGTTGCAGACGATACCTTGATTACTGCCTTTCGTACTAATATTTCAGCTCAACCAACATGGCAAGTCTGAATACAAGAGTTCTTACATAAGACATACACTAAGTTTAAGTGGAAATACTGGTGCCCCCGAACCTTCCGTTCTTTTCCTAACGATATATATAAATTTCGTTGTTTCGTTGCAGACGATACCGTTATTACTTCCCTTCGTACTAATATTTCAACTCAACCAACATGCAAGCCTGGATACAACAGCGATAGCAAAAATGTCAAACGCACTGGTTTTAAAAATACTAATCGCAACGAATTTTAACGACAGTT
>JASANE010002949.1:0-16429 GCA_030248225.1 Trileptium ribeirensis
AAAATTGTTCGCACTTTATTGTTGAAATGTGCAGTCATCTGGGTGCCATCCAACTTTTGAAGCACAACTTGAATGCAAGTCCACAACTTGATTCCTCGATACTGTTCTTGATTGATAAGCTTCTCGAATAACAATCGAGACTGCTTGAGAAATGCTGTGAGATCATCGATGCTATTATTGGGTACAATATAGTAACATCGCAAGTACCCCTTGAGCGCCTTCGTCCACTGAAGAAGTTTCATTGTATCGTTTTGATCAATTACCGTTGCTCGCTGCTCGCAGCTATCCCTTTTCATGCTGACGACGCGTCGCTGCTTGGTTAACGCTTGATCCTTGTCACCATTATGTCGCTTGCTTCCTAATGCAACCTGATTAGTCATGGGTTGTTGTGCTGACGGTTTCGCGCCATGTAATTTGATGGTATGTCGCGCGAGATTATCTCTTCGACTGAACGTCACTCCACACCATTCACAGCTGAAACGATCACCTGAGTGATTTGACTTCTTATGCCGAACCATGTGATCACGACGAGTGAATTGAATTTTACATATATCACATACAAATGCCATTCTTTTTAAGGAATTATTCTATTATAGCTATATTATAACTCTGAAATAGTAGATGCAACAATGTTAAAACAAACACAAAATAGGAGTGGAAACACACCAGTTATATACTCACAGCTGATAACCCATTGATCTCATAATAGCATTTGTGATACCATTCTTTTTAAGACATTCTTAAAAAGACAAACGATTTAATTAATCTCGAATAGCACTTATTGCAGTTGACCGTCATTCTTTTTTAAGAGATTCTTCAATAAATTCTTAGGGTGATGTTACATGACAGACTTTTTCCAACAACCGTTATAATTCAATGTCTTTGTGTGTCAATCTGGTAAAACTTTTATGAAATCTATTACAGTTAATCATTATTCCTTTTAAGAGATTTTACAATAAAGTCTTAAAAAGGGGTAATTTTTTTGATTGTGAACACGACCTAAAACCAATTTGGGTTACATATAGTTTGCTAGCTATTATTATTAGCTATATACTTAAAACAACAGTATATCATGTAAATTATTAGCTACATAATCACATATTATTAGCTATGTAATTAGCTTAATATTGGTAGCAAAAATGAAAAGAGTGTACTCGAAAGCCTACTGATATGTATTTTTATTACTTTACGACCATTAGTAACAAGTTATTAAAAATTATTAGCTATGTAACCATAGTTTATTAGCTATGTAAACTAGCTTGACTTAAGTAAAACAAATGAAATCAGCGTAGTTGAAAACTTATAAATTCTAGTTTTCATTACTTTACGACTATTAGTTATAAAGTTATTCTAATATAACTTATAAATTTTTAGCTATGTAATTATAACTTATTAGCTATGTAACTTAGCTTAATTTAAGCAGCACAAATGAAATCAGCGTAGTTGAAAACCTTTAACTACTAATTTTTGTTACTTCATAACTATTTGTTGAGAAGTTATTAAAAATTATTAGCTATGTAATTATAACTTATTAGCTATGTAACATAGCTTGACTTAAGTAGAACAAATGAAATCAGCGTACTTGAAAACTTATAAATTCTAGTTTTCATTACTTTACGACTATTAGTTATAAAGTTATTCTAATATAACTTATAAATTTTTAGCTATGTAATTATAACTTATTAGCTATGTAACTTAGCTTAATTTAAGCAGCACAAATGAAATCAGCGTAGCACAAAACCTATACGTACTGATTTTTGCTACCTTATGACTATTAGTTGAAAAGTTATTATAAATTACTAGCTATGTAACCGTATTTTATTAGCTATGTAACTTAGCTTTGTCTAAATAGAAAAAATGAAACCAGCGTTGTTGAAAACTTATAGTTATATACTTTTTGTTACTTTATGAGTATTAGTTAAAAATTATTCTAGTATAACATATAATTATTAGCTATGTAATTACAGCTTATTAACTATGTAACCTAGCTTATTTTAAGTACAATAAATGAAATCAACGCAGTTCAAAACCTATAATTATAAATTTTTGTTACTTTATGACTGTTAGTTGAGAAGTTATTAAAGTATAACTTATATATTATTAGCTATGTATTAACTATATACTTAAAAACCCATTTTCTACCATTATAAATCCATGGGATTCTGCGTTACGCCGTTATTAGCTTCTTATACCAATTTTAACTAATACTGCGAGCTAAAATTCTAAGTCATTTTATCTATGACCATTGAATTTAATAAAATCTAATCACCGCAAATACAGCTAATTATACACACTTCTGTTTGGAAGAGTTTTTGCACACAGCTTTGTTTGAAAATAATAAACATTAGAAACAAAACTCAAAGAGAGCCGCAAAATACAACATTATCCGTAGGTGGAAAGAACCAGAATGATCGCAGATTTGTTGTGTTCACTATTTATATACCTTTCTCGTTATACCCACGAGTTCTATACCCCACAAAGTACGAGGTTGCTTTATATTTTGCAATAAACTATTAATAATTAATAAGTTTAGTATTTGTGGTTCTATTCAGCATAACTACTGGAACTTCTTGTATGGATGTGATTGCAAGCGTAGCGATACTGTTTTATAATACAGCTTATTTTAAGTTTTATTTAGGTTTCAAAGCACTACAACGAATATGTATGTGTTTAATAATTAATTAGAAAAATATATAAGCATAGATATGGTATATATATGCGTCAAGAGAACACAGACAATGCTTATGTCACAGCCATACCTTGAATATATATAATCAAATATGTTTATGCTATAATATTAATAGTACACGCACATAAGAAAATACGCATGTGTACACGTTTGTCTACGGCCGAAACGTTTTAAGGCCAGCCGGGCATAATTTCAACCATAATTATCACCAATCTCCACCTCCACGTATGTGGAGGGGAAAACCAACTTGACTTCAGAAACTGGGAGGAGGGAGGGGGCAGGGGTAAAACCGCCATTTTATATCTACTCATATCGACGTATGCTATAGAGAGCTGATTGGATACGCATGGAAAAGGCGTAGGTGTACCTATGCTTCACTATGTTCTGCATTCTCGATAGAGTTACTAGTTTGTAGTTTTTTTGCACTGGCGCGTATCTCAAAAACAGCTGCTCCGACTAAATAGCGAACAGCAAGATTGTAGTTCTCCATAAGGAGATTTGTGACTTGACCTCTTTCGATTGGATACGTCGAGCAAGAGCTACATCGAGAATGTTGGCGACTGGTGACACAAACGTCCAAATAAAATAGTTTCTAACATGTGTCCTCTTTGAGATAATTTGACAGAAAAACATTGGAGCATGGCAACGCAAAGCTAAGTGTACAGTTAGATTTTGTTACGGGTCTAATTAAAAAATGGATAGCTCTATCAATCCAATGATGAATTATGCGTGGTACAAACGCAAAAGCTTTTTGTGCAACTAAGCGCTATTTGAAAAAAAACACCGATGGTTACGCTTCTTCCGTTCCAATAAATTCGTTGTTAGCCTTATAACGATATGATTTACTTGCTTCCAATGCTGATCAGACCGGTTGAGGGTATTAAAAAGTCTACTTTAGTCTGTATTAGCGACGAATTGTCAGTGATATTTAGCTGTGGAAACTAATCGATAACTGTTGTCCATGTGGAGTCCCAGCCAAACATGCGTCGTTCATGTAGAACAAGTGAATTGATTTTTCCACTGAAATCTCCGAGAACATTTATATTGTGACGTTGGTTCGTGACGGATACTGCAGATGTTATTAAATAACTGTATTATATGTATATTTACGCGCACATAAATGCTTATTTATGTATCTATACAGCTGAGTTAAGCAACATTATTTGTGTCAAATGTTACATTGATTTTAGCAAATCAGCTTTACGAACAAAACAATCATTATATAGAATTATAATTATCCTGTTTCTTATAAAAGCTGCCAAAAGGCACAATTCAGACAATGATTATTTTATATCTCGTTCATGGTTCATGCAACAGTAACTTAAATGTAAATAAATTCTTACAGTTTTGCATGATATTGAAGTGGCGGAGTACCGAGCGATGATGATGCTCTGGTGTCGGATTTTTAATGATTTTCGAATTCTGTATTTTCAATTTCTATTAGTAATTAGTTTAGTTTGTTGTTCGCAAGCGAATTATAGCTCCATTCCATTGATTGAACACATTCAAAAGAGACGAAATATAGTATCGAATTTTGTAAGTTACAATGATTCAGCTCCTATCCAACAAAGTAAAGTGCCGCAAGGTACTGCGGCCTCGATTATTACAAGTCATCATCAAGTAACACTTGCGGAGTCAATTGTGAAAGCAGTGGATCTAACATCTCAAGAAGTGATTGTGATGGTTCCGTTTTACGTAGATCGTCCGCCTCAAAATCCATTTGGCGTAACAAGACGGGAGGCTGAGCCAATAATTGATATGGCACTTAAGCATGCCAATACTCATTATCACCAACGGTTACATGCCACGTTTGATGACACTAAATGTTCGGATATTTCGGGTCCAGTTCGAGCAGTTGAACGATACAAAGAAGGTCGAATAAATGTGATTATCGGACTCATTTGTGTTTATGCCTTAGCACCAGTGGCTCGAATGACACCGTATTGGAATAAAGGTGTTCCGATTATAACTCCAGCCGCAATGGTACCAGAATTTAATAATAAGAAAAATCAGTACGATTTATTGACACGTATGAATGGATCGTACGATATGTTGGCTAAATTTGTACATAAAATATTTATTAAATTTAATTTTACAAAATCCGCATATATATTTCACGATAATTTGGGCGATGGAACTGGAAGGTCGGAATGTTTTTTTCAATCCCAATCAGTAAAAGATTATCTCGTTGAGGTTGGACAAATTTCAGCCTCGTGGAATATCGAAAATCAGCCCCACTATATGTTTAACGAACGCCATGCTGTACCACAGGATTTTACAACGATGGTTCAGTTAATGTCGATGAAATCGAATGGTAGGCATTAATACATAAAAAACTGACTCAAATTGTCCATATCAAACTGTACTGTAACGGTGATTGGAAAATATTTTAAACTAAACTTTAAGGCTATTTTGTCCCTTCCTCAAATCCGCTCTCCGGAAACCAATCTAGATCCAAATCAGCTTTTCTCATGCTCATCTAAAGTTCCTGATGCACAATTAATGAAATATTGATGAAATGTGTAAAATAAAAATTTTTAAAAGCTAAAAACACAGTTCTTTTCTATTATATATAAATTTTCACTGCTAACCCTCCATTGCTCCTCCATATTATAACAATTGAATTGATTTCGTTTCGCTCGTTAAGAAGCTGTTTAATCAATGTTCGAAATTTTTTAAAGGCTAAAAACACAGTTCTTTTCTATTCTATACAAATTTTCACTGCTAACCCTCCATTGCTCCTCCATATTATAAAAATTGAATTGATTTCGTTTCGCTCGTTGAGAACCTGTTTAATCAATGTTCGTGTTCCGCTGAAATATTTGGGCCTAGTATTTCCAGGTAAGTAAATCTATTCACAAAAATATTTATGTTGCCAAACAGTCCATTTTCCTGAAAGGTTTATTAATATACATACGAATGTTTATACTCAGGTAAGTCTTAACCATTCTTCGGTTTTACGCAGAAGCAGTTAGATAGTTCAGGTGTTGCTAACTGTAGTTGAGGTGTTGCGAACGGTGTAGTTGTTCTGTTATTTGCTGCATATTCCGAATTGAGTGCAAAGATAGATTATGTTCATCTTTTTCACAACAATGGTGATTTTTTAATTCCCTCAAAATGGCATTATACATAGTGTTTTTACCTTCAGCAATAGATTTGTCGTATAATGCAGCCTTCGAAAGAGGTGAACTCAAACTTGTCTCATTTGTTGTATTTTATGTTTGTAGATAAGATATATTTTATAGGTATATAGGTGATATTTTTATCACAGCTGTCTGGTAGTGACATTGGTTTTGCTTTTGTCAAACTGTGCATTATAAACTTAAATATATTGCGCAGATCAATTATAGGGATGAAATCTGCATACTATGAGGAAGAGGCATGTAGTAAACGATTCGGCTTCGTTTGTAATCATATGCGCCGAAACATTTAGGAATATTTAGCTCTCTATTTATATATTTCTAGCTATTTATGGGTTTAATTTCAGTCATTCTACTTTGCGCGTCGCCCGATGTCATTCGTAACATAATGTTGGCAGCGTACGACAACAATATGGTCGATTCTGGTGAATACGTGTTCTTCAATATCGATGTCTCCTCAGGGTATGTTCGATAATTGATTGTTTTGAAGTTTTCGGGGTTCGATACAAGGCATCCGAAATTGGCGTTGCAGCAGGGGCGGCGATCTATTTTCGTGACTGGGGGGGTGACCTGTCCTGGGGGTGTGTTACGGTCTCTAGTGGTAAAATTTATGGGAGTGTATGAATGTGCCGCACCCCCAGACTGGGTGGGGGTGTCACCTCCCACTCCCGGGGATCGCCGCCCATGGCTATGTCAGCTGGAGGCCATGTGTAAAGTAAGTAGTTAATATTAAATGGATTTATGAATCAAATAATAACTGAAATAAAAAATTAAACCGTCACAGAATTATATTTTAAGTCACTTTCTGCTAACAAGGAAAGTTTGTGACGTCAACATATTAAGCATACAGCCGACAAAAATTTTTTAAATTTTCTGGGGGGGTGTGCCTGTCTTGCACCCCCGATTCCATTTCCTTGGGGGGTGTCACCCCCCTCCCCCCTCCCCCGAGATCGCCGCCTATGCGTTGCAGCAAATTCCACATATATACATGGCCGCGAAGCCGTAGTTGCCCTACGTAACCAAAAACTTACATGGAAGCGCACCGGACCTTGTGATTCCTATCACATATCCATGGCGATATGTTGTTGACTTGTATGACATGACACAGTTTAGGTATTATATGCTTATATGAAATGCAATATATATCGTGATCCATTTGTTGCAGCAAAAGTCAACCGTCATCGACTCTTAGTTTCACTGATACGTTTCATTTGCTTATCGAAATATTGACCAAAACACTGAGACACATTTCTGAATGTAGCGATTTTAGTAAAGATTATTACAACCATCACGTTATCGCTCACCCACTATCTGCTCTTGGGGGTGTGATATTATGCTCTGGGTCGCTTTGTAAAGAACAGTGACACAGTTTTCCGTTACTATTCTCTGCGTATTTCGTCCAAGTACTTAGTCAGTCAGTCACCGTTCGAAAAGCACTGTACAGTTGGCAGGAAAAGTTAGTTGTTTGAGATCGAAACTGTGGGACCCAGGTGCCAACCTCGCGTCCTAAAAACACATCTGGTTTCGCTACAACGGCGAAAATATTTTCGTACTCGCGGTGGATTTGTGGAATCGTTTCGGAATTCGCTGCATCCTTAACTTGACTGAGAGTAATTTAAATTCGAATTCAATGAGCCGAAGAAATTAGATTACGGATGCTTAAACACAGTTCCGTCGAATGACCCTATGACACGAAATAAACCATAAATGGAATGACGCCATGGGGTTCTAACCCAAGTGGCCTGGTGATCCATTTCTATACTCTATTGATATTTCCCAAATATATCTATTTATATATATACGAAACTGCGAAATAACGATATATATCTTTTTCAATGCTACGTCGATTTTTCGATTTTTTCGTATACAATGCTCGTTTAATTTTACAAATTTCTAATTTAGCACACTTTTGCGCTTATTATTTGAAAAGTAGTTGTTTACAAAAATATTTCAACATACGTATAGTTATAAAAGCAAGAATTAGTTTTCCACTTAGCTAGAAGTTCATTCAGTACAAAATTCCAGTGCGCGCACCAGGCGGAACTTCAATGACTAAGGCGGGCCTTCGGGCTATCTACAACAGTCCCAGCTGTCCAAAGTCGCCCAAGCTGCGTTTACAGTACAAAACTCAAAAACGCCTCTGAAAATATATACAGCGCATAAGCCATCCTGGACAATAAAGAAAACAAGAAAAAGGTTTGCTAAAAGTCGTTAAACAGTGTATGAATTTTCGTTGAAAATAGCCAAAGAAATCCAATGGTCAAAATGCTCATAGTCGCCCAGAAAACTAGCTCTATCCGAATTTAAATGGAAATATATATGCAATCTACAGGTCTGCCTGTCTATTAACGAGAAAACAAATTTGGAAAAATGTGGAATTCTTTTCTTAAATTATGTTCGGCACTATTTGAAAAAAGCAAGACCACACAATTCTAATTGTTGGTTTTATTACGTTGTTTTACATTGATCGATTTCAAAAAAATTGCTATATTTTATCTTAACTAATCAAATGGAGTTGTTTGATAGCTATAATAAGAAAGGCATCATTTGTCGGTTCCTTGTGCCCAAAGAACGATATGGGCTGACGCCCATAGCCGCCCATCAACTGTACCCAGCATGGCTGAAAACTAAATGGCAATATTTATACAGCATAGACGTTGACAGGGGGTGAGGCGAAAACACGAGCTAAATTTCAGGCAAAATATAATGAAGATTGGAAAAATTGGGGTAAAATAGGCAAAAAATAGGGCAAATTTAGAAAATATTTATTGGAAATTGGCCAAAATTGAGTTCCAGAAAATTTCAAAAATTTGCACCCCTGTTGCTACCCGCATCCCACCGATTACCTCCCGCCACCCCTAGACCAAATACCCCTTAACTCAACGGACCTTCGGCACCTGTTCCATACAGCCTACACGACTGCCTGCCTGCCTACCAACAAAGAAAACAAAACACTTGTCAATGTTACATTACCTGGTCAACATTACCTGGTTACAGAGTTTATGGCCTTGACATCGCCGTCGCAAGGGCGTCCGGACCCCTACATTCTGGTGTTCCAGCTCCCCAACATTGTGGTGTCCGAGCCTACCCCCCCCAAATGAAAAGTATAAACAACGGTTCCGGACGCTCCTAATGGAACAGTACATTACTGAGTCCGGTGGCCCTGATGAAATAGTACCGGCAACGGCGTTCGAAGCCCCATGTAATAAATATGTAATAAATTTTTCGTTGTTGCATCAGACATGAGATCCTTCAGGCCCGATGCCTGTTTCGGGGGGTGTGGGAGGGGTGGCTGCCGCGGAAGTGGACCTTGTTTGTTGGAAACAATCAAGGAACCCGATTTCGAAATCACACATTGAGCCAGCAAAGCTTTGTAGCTGAATATCAAATTTAATGGAAATATATGTGGACTATATGTCTGTCTATCGATAATGAAAGCAAAAATTTTTTGTTAAATTTCGTTAAATCGTTACAGAGTTAAGATCATTTTCCTGTATATGGCCAAAGAACCCGATGGCCAAAACCCATGTGGAAATATGTACTACTTATACTATCGATCTGTCTATGAACATTGAAAACAAAACCGTTTGTCAAATTTCGTTAAATGTTTTTCAGAGTCCATAATAAACCATGTCAACCTCAACTGAAATCTGAATAGAAATATATATATACAGCCGAAGCCTACAAAACGCTGTGTTCATCAACAAAACACAAAAATATTAGCAAAACTGTAAAATTACGTTATTAAATTGCACCCAATGTATCAGAATAACCAAAACAAGATCACAGAATTCCAATTTTAGGTTTATTCTACCCGGTGTTGTCTTAAAATGAGCGGTTTCATAAATATTGCTATATTTTAACTTAACTAGATGGATAGATAGATAAGAGTTTAGATGGGGTATAAAAGAAACCTGAGTAGGCCAAAAAGGCCCTTTTCAGCACCCCAAGTCCTAGTAAAGTTCTATTCCATAATACACTTCGCAAACCCAACAATTCTAGATAAACTCAGTTTATGTCCCTCCTCTTGATCCAAAGTCTCAGTTCCGAAGAATGTCTTTCGTAAATCCCTTAAGGCTAATGCGGCGTTCACGTTATAATGTCCCCTCTGTTTGGAACTTTTGACCCCCTGTAGTCGCGACCCTACCGTATAGACAGTCAGGGTGACACCCATACTGTAAATCAAATGCCGAGGGTGTACGACACACCCTTAGCTAATAAATTTTTTCTAGACAGTGTCGTACACACGCTTAGCTACCAATTTGGCGCGAATTAACTATAACGGACACCATCTGTAGCGAATGCGGTTTATTAGTCAACTGTCCTGTGGATTTTTTCCTAAATTCTCGATATTTGTATCTAGCCCATATGAACATTGCTCAAATAATTCCGAACAGTGTCAATAAAACTGCCAGAAGACACGGTGTGCCTGACACTGTCGGCAAGTGGTAATACGCGTAACTAGCTACCGTTGAAAAAATTTATTAAAAACATGGGGGTGTCTAAGACATCCTGTTGTGAACAGTGTGTCTGACACTGTGTGGGGTACATAGGTTCCAAACGTTGGGGACATTATAACGTGAACGCCGCATAAGCAGTTCATTGTCAAATGTTGAGCAGTCTCCGGCTCAGTTCCGCAGAATGTGCACAAGTTGTTATCCAGTAAACCTATTCTGTATAAGCGGGAATCAAAAATCCCATGTCCTGTCAAAAATTGTATTTCTATTCTCATACGGTCTTTATTCAGTTTCCAAAGGAATTTTGATCTAAATTTATTACGTTTATCAAAGAAAACCATAGTCTGTCTACAATCAGTATTATTAGTCCATCTCCTACTATGTTCTATAAATGACCTTTCCTCCAGCCACGTTTTAATAACAGTAACGCTAATAGGTACATGAGGTTCCTGTCCTAGAGTCTTAATATTAGACCCGTGCCTCGCTAATTCGTCAGCTATTTCATTACGTAATACTCCGGAATGCCCTTTTACCCAGCCCAGAGTCACCGTATTGTTTCGACCTAGTCTGTTAAGCCACTTCACACACCCAAGGGTGCATAGTGATTTAACCTGCCTTTTCCCGAGAGCCAACACCGCAGCTTTACTATCACTAAAAATACCTATCTTTTATTCTTAAGTCTAAAACCACATGTTATCATGGCACATCTTTCGATGGCCAGCACCTCTGCCTGAAAGACAGTAGTCAAGCGACCCAGGGGGAATGATTCCCTCACTTTACCCGGTATATATATACCTGCACCACATCGCCTGAGACCATTCTCAGTGACCGACCCATCCGTATAACATAGCAAGTCAAAGTCATCTTGCCTAACATCAGCCCCAGTCATTGCAACTCCAATTCTGTTTATGTCTTATAAAGTTAATAATATCACATGGTAGGTTCAATAAGCCTCCAAACATTCTTGGTCAACATATGCATATGAGCAGAGTAGCCCAATGCATGATTGCTTTGCCAAAGGCCTAGGTTCTAAAGCCTTATGTATTCTTTAACCGCACTTTCCTTTGATTAAGATATTGATAGGCGGATATAAAATCTGTCTAATGCCGCGCACTCGGTGTTAACTTAACTAACTAAGCAAAGTTGTTTAATAGCCTGAGTAGCCATGGAACGAATACATCATTTTGTCGCATTCTTGATAATCCAAAAGACCAAGATGGTCATAAGTCCAGAGCCGTCAATCAATCGTATCCAGCTCGATTGAAAAGTGAATAACATCATATACACAGTGCGCTACAGGACTGACTGCTTACCAGCTAAGCAAACACAAAAGTTTCTCCAAATCCGTGTATTTTGTGTAGTTATAGCTTTTATTTTGAAAAACAAAAACCTCAAACTCCTAATTTTGTGCTTATATGAATTACTCTCTTTTCTTAAATTACCTATATTGTGTAATGCCTCATATTTATATCAATGGCAGTAGGCAACCCACAGTTCCCAATTGGAGATGGTACCATTGGAAACACCGCAGTCTAATTCAAGCTAATTAAGCGTCGATTTTATGACCGCGTGCCAGGCTGTATGATTAGTGGGTTCATACCATATTCTGTTTGGGAAAGTTGTTGTAGAAAATATGAATAATTCATTGGTCCGACGGTTTAGGAGCTAGATAGTCTCGGCGGGGGAGTTGCCCATGGAGGGTAAATTTTTGAAATTTCTCCCAGTTTTGCCAATTTCATCTACATTAGTTTTCCACGTGCCAAAATCCTCAAAATTTTCCACGTACCTTCAGCTCGCGGATAAACAAAACCGAGGGTGGGGATAGATTTGACTTGACGGGGTTCTATCCTTAGGGTGTATCACTCTATCGACACTTATGATTATAATAATAAAAATAATATAAAATAATAATATAATATTATGAAATATTCATCGTATTGCCAAGGTTATATATAAGAAAAATAAATCAAATGTAACAAAATTCAACCATTCGCTCTCAAAGTAATCGAATAACGCAATAATAGCCAACAATGACATAAAGAGTCAGACATCCACAGGTACACAAGTCCAGTAGTATATAGATTTTAATTATTTTATATGATTGACCATACGCTTAAGCAAACAATTTCATATGACTAACATATATATTATGCAATTTTTAGTCCACAAGGCGATCAGCCATGGGTTCGTAATATTTCAAAAGAAGATGACGCCAAGGCACGTCGGGCATATCGTGCACTGAAAACGATCACGCTGAAGAAATCAAATACAACCGAATATACGAATTTCGAAGAACGGGTTAAAACAGTTGCTCACAACGAGTACAAATACAAGGAAGTCATGAACAAAACATATCAAGTAAGTTGAAAAGTAAAATAAAACTCCAGTCGTCTTAATACAAAATTATGAAAATCCAACACGAAAGTGTATTATATATATATCGATAAATAGGTTAATGTTATATTATGTATGTAACCATTAGTCCACAGTTAAACTATGTAGTAAAACTAGATGCCTCTTTGGGATCACTGGGTTTTTGAACCACTTTGCAAACTTGTCTCACATTATGTTCAAAGCATTACACGAAAATTTGTGTGCCCCATAATTAACAACGATTGGTACGTTGCAGTTTACACAAAGTTAGCGGGTTGCTGATGTACCGATTAAGCAATCGTATTCAGGATGTCCTGCGTTGATTTCATAATTTCAAAAGCATTATGTTCCAATTTGATAAAGCGCGGTAAACACAACTTATTGCTGGCTCCTACAGATTGGAGGTGTAGTAGGCTTAGCATTTTCATGTATTTTCTGTTCATCCTCGTGCAAAACGGGTTCTCCTAGCAAAATTTCGTTAAACTATGTATTGCCATAGCGAACTTTGTATCTGAGAAATTTCATCTCGTAACTTTCGAGAGCCAATATAGAACTATCTGTCACAATTCGGCGCTTTTAACTAACTAACCAATACATCATATAAGACTATGATATCATGATCAAGTATATGCAGTAGACGCAGCTAATAGGGTAATCTTTCCGGTAGCGAGCGAGCAGAGCTATTATCACACAACGAATTACATCAGTGGATTGTATATTTACATTTGCGAATTCCGGTTTGTACGGAGTTTTGTTAGAAATTGAAGTAACGCTGTGCGACTGGATTAAACGTATTTCTTTTCACTTAATAAGTCTCGAATCGCAGCAGCCGAGCCAAGCGTAGAACAGAGATGATGAAAAAGTATTTTCGCATGTATAAAACAATATAATCTCATGCATACTTAATTGTACAGTGAATGTATAACTGAAGAGTAGCTTATAGTCGAAATGCACCTACAGCAAAAATAGTTTGTAATGAAATGTTCGTTCAGTCCGTGCTAAATTACAGTATAATAAAGTTGGCTATAGTTAAAATGTATTTACAGAGCATTTGTTCGATTCGTTATAAACAATTTCATTATACACATGCTATATATTATTAACAGTTTGTGTAATACGTGGCAAATTTGGTTCATGACGAGTAGAGACGTATACGGAGAGGTAACTGGACACACTTTTTGTGTAGCTTCAATGTACAATAAATTTACAGTACTTGTGATCATACGCTTTGAGTAATCGCTTATTTATTTCTGAAGGTTGAAATTGAAAACAAAATTTGTGTCATTTGGAAAAGTTTCGCAAACAAATATAAACTAGCTATTCTGTCTGAAAGTGCGTCGGTATTGCTGACTTACTGTCTGAACCCGATTTTTTGTCTTCTTGTAAGAAGTATGTCACAGCAGTGTACATTAGGAGCCGTGTATTGACTAAGAGCTAACATAAATATATACTCGTTATCTATTTCAGGAAAATAAATGTTGCATAGTATTTTATCTCGATCACGTTTAATTGAGCTATTTTTGGTGTACTGAAATGGAGGATAATAACGAGAAACCGCAATCGGTAAAAAATAGACAGTCAGGATTAGTAGACTTATTTACGAACGCTACGACGTCCACATCATCACAGCTTCCCAAGAATTGTACTGCACAACCTGGAGCAGTTCAACTTGCATGCAACTACCACAGAACATGATACCACCACAGCGATCGACTTAAATGCACAAAATCCCGATATCGCTGATGCAATTGCGTTTCACCAAAACGGACAATTAACTTACCAGCAAAAATTATCACAGCAACTGCAGAGAGATCTTTCAGCCAGCTGCGTCTTTTAACACATATTTGCGTTCTACAATTGGGGAACAACGTCTTAACAGTCTTGCTTTTATTAGCTATCCACAAGGGAATTCAGTTCAGCTATGACAATGCCCTGGAAATTGATGCACGAAACCACAATCCACGAATGCAACTTATTTAGATTAGCTTTACAGAGAAATGGAGTTGAATGAAATTGATAACTTGTTATTGCATTTACAGCTTTTAAGTACAGTGTATATACCGATGTGTTTAATGTAGAACATATAATGCGCCATTCAGGATAAATTCGGGCAAAATGTCACAGATTTAGATATAACATTTCCAATTTGTTCCCCCGTCAGAAAATCTTAGTTACGCCCCTGACATGGGACTAAGTTGGGTAGATTTGTTGCGGCCGACAGCGTGTCGACGTAACCTTGCGGTAGCAGAGTCTACACTTCCCAACCTGAAGACAGTTTTCTTTGACGCAGTTTTGTGGAGTGTTTCAATGATGTGTATTGCCATTGCCAGGTCGTGTGCAGAATCCAATTCTGGGATGCCATATATTACGATGCATCAACGGTGAAGATCGTCTACTGGCTGCGAATTTTCAAGCTAAATTTTGCTGTAGTTGAATTGCAAACGTACGATAATTACATGCAACATAATATTTGATTTTAATGTTTTGCCTTTTGGTTAGCAGTTTTAAAAAATAAATCTGAGAACCCGCTTTTAATTTTTATTTGATTGAGATTGATTTGCAGCTCACTAATACCCTTATTTCTTTATTGTACCAGTAAGTTGCACCGCTAAGGGAAGATGCACCTGATGGTTGATATTATTGGAAACATAAAGCTGCTCTAGTATTTCTACATACATCTTCGCGCTAAATTAATGTGCTCATTGCCATGTAGAACCCAAATGTAAAATTGCAGAATTCATACGTAAAAGTATACCTTTATAGATACTATTTAAAGTGTCACAATGCACATAGCATGTAAACACTGTGACCGATCCGATCCTATCTGTTCCGATTCAATTCCATGCGGTTTGCGCGCTTACTGTAACATGTGTTTGCATTGCTTCCGTTGCGATACAGCATGCACAATTTTGTTTAGTCCGATGACCCTAATCAGATGACGTGGTGTGAAAAATCCATACACACGGTTACGGTAAACAACCTCTCCTACTGAGACGCCTCCCGCCAACCGCGGCAAGCCCCCTAAGACCTTGAAGCGCCAGCATGTCCGGTCTTACTAAGCCTAAGCCTAATAAATCAACGAAATCAGCATGACTAACACAATGAATAACGCATTGAATCTGGCGCTCAAGCACGTTTGTTTTGATGTGCCGCACGTGTAATGCATGTCAGTTCTCAAAGGCGGGAGTCTTTTAATGGTAACATTAACGTGAAATAGCAAGAACTTCCGTAGGTTGGAAGTTGCCTGTTGTTGGTGTACGACCTCTCTCATATTGTGTTAGCCCCCTCTCTTGAGGCATGAAAAAATAAAAGTGTGTTAATTTTATGTGATTCTGGCGACGACGCGGTCCACCATTCGACTATAAATCTGCATTTGGTAATGTAATGCAATACGGTGTCGCGGATGCTACGGGATTTTAGTTGGCAATCGCTATATATGTTTCTTCTTGTGCGAACTGTAGGGTATTTTTGTAGCAAACTGCGTCCATAATTTGCTGTGTGAATCTGTTGTGTATTGCTGTGTATAAGTTGCCTTAATACATCCATAAGTTTTCTTAGATTTTTTATTACAGCGAATGCTGTGTTAATTTTGTACGTGATTAAACATGTGATCAATATATAAACATGCACCACTTAAAATTCGGATTGCATCCCCAACTTCCCGCCCATTTAAACCGAACACTGGCTAACATATTTGCCAAAACCAGTGAAACCGCACAACTCGTTCATAGAAATTGGCGCGGAAACACAACTGACTCGATCTTTACAAC
>JASANE010002951.1:0-13718 GCA_030248225.1 Trileptium ribeirensis
AGAATTTGTGCGAGACCATTAGAGTAAATGAATTTCAAAATTTTTACAAAGCAAATTTATTCTTGTTGGCGGTAAACTATGGGATTATATTGTTATTTAGCCTTTTAAATGAGTTGGTGCCATTTCCGTTTTGAAGATTTCATATCAGCTGTGTTATTAATCCTGCGGGACGGTGTTGGAGCCTAAATTAAGTAAATTTTGGCACCAAAACAGCCAAATTTCGCGACCATTCCGATATAGATTTATGTAGGTCAATCGCTATAGATTTTCAGAGTTGCTAAATACGATAAAAGCAATTGTATTTACGCGGTATGCAGCAAATAATATGGTTGTCTTAGGAGCCCTACTTAAAATTCAAATTTTATCATTTATAAATTTCAAAAGATTATGTCTTTTTCGTCATTGGGAAGAAGAAATAAAGATTTGTCTATAAATGACCCTATGCCATGTAGTAATAATTAAAAATGACCGTAGCGTTGTCATTGAAGTAATACGGGTGCATAATTGATATCATGTAACTTTAAGTGGGCTTAGGAACCTGAATTTGGAATATCAAAATGTGGTCAATAAGCGCCTCATTGGCTACCCACACTCGCTCCGCTTCACTTTGGTTTGCGAGTTATCTCAGTTGCTACTAAAATGCTATAAATTGCTCCGGTACACGAATAAGGATCATAAAAAGCGGCACGGTAGGCTGCATTTAAGTAAAGTCCGGGGTTCCTGTACAATACTTTGGTTATCGGCAATCTTGTTCAATGCAGGGATACCTGAAATATTACTGAGAAAAATGAACTATCGGTAGATACCACGTGCAACAGTAATACCAAAACATTATTGGCCATTAGGTATTATCTGTATAGTTTGATTCTCTCGCAACACTGACGGAACTGCGCAGATATTTTGCCAATGACACGATTCGGCGAAACTAGTTCAAAATCTATTTAATAAAACTCACTAAATGGTCGATGATTTGCTACAGGCGAGTAGTGATGTTTATCAATAATTGCTGGATAGTGGGGCGTGCTGTTTCCATCTGAAGTTAACAGGAATGACATTAAGATTTAACTAACAAGATGGCAGGCAAAGCGAATAATTTAAAGCATTCGATTTTTAACAGCACGGCTACTTCACCATCGATCGATTCACTGTCTTTCCATTTCAGGCAAATGTTTGTAAACCAAAATTGTTTTATTGTTTTAGCTAAATTATCGGCCAATATCTTGGCCAAAATATTCAATAGTCGACAAAACTTAGGCGAAATGTGTCCCATGCTAACTGTCATTCATATTTTGTCCTAGACTTAGGTGGATACAAAATAACAAACGGAAAGCAGAGACCGGACCGGTTACAGCGGTCAGATTTTTAACACGCGACACACAGCTAACTCCAATGATCCCCAGGTCAGGAGATGTCACAAAAATATATTGCTGTACCATTAAGTAGATTCACAGCATATTTTATTTATTTCCTTACCCTTCAATTACAACAGCACAACACAGCACAACTATGCGCTAGGCGCAGTCAACAGAGGGTCGCAAGAGAATTAGCAGGGGCGCCTGACCCCTCCCACTGCAATACCTAAAAAATTAACTGTCGTGGCTGTAACGAAATGAATGTGAGACTTACTGGGCCCCCTCCATTTTTTTGCGGGCCTCCTCCACTGTTGAAGAGCCAGCGACGCCCACGGTAAGGGTTTTATTTCTTCGAGAAGTTCCAAACAACATATTTTAAAATAGGAGGAAATTGAGCTATTGCACGTTACACCTCTGTTATGTCTATTAATATTAAAATTATTAAAGTTTTAAGAAAGTTTGTGCTGATACTTCAAAAGAAAGTTAAAATAGTTAAGATATATTGTTTTTTAAAGCGGGAGGAGATAGAAAAAAAGGTAAAACGAGGAGAGTGAGGGGAGAGTACGGGGGAAAAAAAATTGTGTTTTGGAAAAAGAGAAAGGAGGGGGGAGGGAGAAAAGAATAGAAGAGGGGAAGAGAATGAGAGGGGGGGGGAGAGAAGGAAGAAAGAAGAAGAGAAAGGGGGAGGAGAGGGAGAGAGGAGGAGAAGAGGAGGAAGGAGAAGGAGGGGAAAAAAAGAGAGGGGGAGAAGGAGAAAAGGAGGGAGGAGAGAAGAGAAGAAGAAAAGAAGAAGAAGAAGAAGAAAGAAGAAGAAGAAGAAAGAAGAAGAAGAAAAGAAGAAGAAAGAAGAAAAAAAGGGGAAGGGAGAAAAGAAAAAGGGGAGAAAAAGAGGAGGGGAAGGGGGGGGAGGGAAGAAGGGAGAGGGGAAAGGAAGGGGGAGGGGAGGGGGGGGGGGGGGGGGGAAAAATGACACGTTTGCAGTCTTTAACAACCAACAACAGGCTGAACAGCACTTGGATTTTCTCAACAGTAAATACCATACTATCAAATTCACCACGGAAATTGGAACCAACGGTTCCATAGCATTTTAGTTGTCAATATGTCGAAACAAAATGGCAAACTAGTCATGTCACGTCCACGTATCAAAAGCAGACATTTACGGCCTTACTCACTAAGTTCAAAAAGCTAATCAAGTGCCTTTTGCGTAGAGTGTTTAAGATATGGCCAACTGTCACGTTATACATCACGAAATTCAGTTTCGCAGTAAGCTTTTCTACAAAAACGGTTATACTGATAAACTTATTAATAATGCAATTCGAACGTATTTTAATAAGTGTCATTCTAATACCATCACGCCAGCAAATCAGGCAGCCACCAATTTAAATAATATTGCGGATTCAACTGAACAGGAAACTGTTGTCTTTAAAATCAGCTTACCCTTTCTAGACATTTTCACGCACAAACTCAAAAAGAACTCAACGAATTTGTTCAAAAAATACTATCCAAATCACATCACAATTGTTTTCTAAATTGATCACAGAATCAAGAGCTTTTTCAACTTTAAGGATGACATACCGGATGCTCTAAAAATTTTCGTTGTTTATAAATACACATGTTCTGCTTGTGAATAAGACTGCGTCGGCTGTACTAGCCGTCACTTAACAACTAGGATTACGAAGCATACTGGCATTTCAGAACCTACAATTCAAAAGTCAGCCGTCTTCCAACATTCACTATCTTGTAATAGTTTAGCTCGACCAGAACTTTTCCGTGATAAACTGTGTTCAAAATTAGTAATATTCGCCTTAACCGTAACGCAATGCAACCCGAGCCTTATTGATATTACGGCCCTAAAACCGTTGTTGCTGTTTTATAATTAAACTACGACACCTATTTTGTTTTACAATATATATGGATGACATCGAAATATAATTGGTTTCCATCTAATCCTTTTGTTATTGTTTTGAAATTTACAATTGAGATTGAAATATGAGTAGCTAAGTAGCTTTTGCTTATTAAAAGACGGAAAAATTTACAATTGAGATTGAAATATGAGTAGCTAAGTAGCTTTTGCTTATTAAAAGACGGAAAAATTTACAATTGAGATTGAAATATGAGTAGCTAAGTAGCTTTTGCTTATTAAAAGACGGAAAAAATTTACAATTGAGATTGAAATATGAGTAGCTAAGTAGCTTTTACTTATTAAAAGACGGAAAAAATTTACAATTGAGATTGAAATATGAGTGGCTAAGTAGCTTTTGCTTATTAAAAAACTGAAGGCGCTAATGCATGTACTCCATTACTTCAAAATTCATTTCAGATGCTAGGTTTATAATGTCTAGCCTTATGCTAGCAGAAATACTATGAGAGCACCATTTCTAGCATGTGTTGATGGAGATATAGAAGGTTAGAAATATCTCAGCGTAGAGCTAATATACCTTTAAACTATGCAGCTATTGCGATGTCTATCAACATTGGACGATTAAGTTGCTTGCGGGCTTACACTGGAGGTCACAGACGGTCTTGGGGCCCTAACTGAAATATCATCTAAGTCAATGCAAATGAAACCATCATTGTTATTGCTAGACTTTACTTTTACGATATATTACTTTACAGGAATTTCTGAGGAAGAATCATACCAACATCAACAGAAGCTTGATCGCCTTAACAGAATAAACAGAAATAATGAGGTTAGAGTACTCGATGTAGCATGACCATAACGTTAGGCTTTGTTCGGGTACCATTATGTTATGTTCATGTGGAATCGTCAGGAAGTGCATGTGAGTATGCGAGAGATACTCACAAAGTAATGCTCGGATTATAGTACCGATTTTTTTACTACAATTATATTTATAATAAAACCAAAAACAACGAAATTTATTAATAGTTAATTTATATATTGTTAAATTCACATAACATGGTAATGGCGCTGAGGGTATGTGACTTTAAACGAATTCTTGCCAGTCACATTATTCATTCGATTTACGCGTTTTCTGTTTGAAGTATCAGCACAAACTTTCTTAAAACTTTAATAATTTTAATATTAATAGACATAACAGAGGTGTAACGTGCAATAGCTCAATTTCCTCCTATTTTAAAATATGTTGTTTGGAACTTCTCGAAGAAATAAAACCCTTACCGTGGGCGTCGCTGGCTCTTCAACAGTGGAGGAGGCCCGCAAAAAAATGGAGGGGGCCCATAAGTCTACATTCATTTCGTTACAGCCACGACAGTTAATTTTTTAGTATTGCAGTGGGAGGGGTCAGGCGCCCCTGCTAATTCTCTTGCGACCCTCTGTTGACTGCGCCTAGCGCATAGTTGTGCTGTGTTGTGCTGTTGTAATTGAAGGGTAAGAAAATAAATAAAATATGCTGTGAATCTACTTAATGGTACAGCAATATTTTGTGACATTCCTGACCTGGGGATCATTGGAGTTAGCTGTGTGTCGCGTGTTAAAAAATCTGACCGCTGTAACCGGTCCGGTCTCTGCTTACCGTTTGTTATTTGTATCCACCTAAGTCTAGGACAAAATATGAATGACAGTTAGCATGGGACACATTTCGCCTAAGTTTTGTCGACTATTGAATATTTTGGCCAAGATATTGGCCGATAATTTAGCTAAAACAATTAAAACAATTTTGGTTTACAAACATTTGCCTGAAATGGAAAGACAGTGAATCGATCGATGGTGAAGTAGCCGTGCTGTTAAAAATCGAATGCTTTAAATTATTCGCTTTGCCTGCCATCTTGTTAGTTAAATCTTAATGTCATTCCTGTTAACTTCAGATGGAAACAGCACGCCACTATCCAGCAATTATTGATAAACATCACTACTCGCCTGTAGCAAATCATCGACCATTTAGTGAGTTTTATTAAATAGATTTTGAACTAGTCGCCGAATCGTGTCATTGGCAAAATATCTGCGCAGTTCCGTCAGTGTTGCGAGAGAATCAAACTATACAGATAATACCTAATGGCCAATAATGTTTTGGTATTACTGTTGCACGTGTATCTACCGATAGTTCATTTTTCTCAGTAATATCAGGTATCCCTGCATTGAACAAGATTGCCGATAACCAAAGTATTGTACAGGAACCCCGGACTTTACTTAAATGCAGCCTCCGTGCCGCTTTATGATCTTATTCGTGTACCGGAGCAATTTATAGCATTTTAGTAGCAACTAATAACTCGCAAACCAAAGTGAAGCGGAGCGAGTGTGGGTAGCCAGCGCTTATTGACCATTTTGATATTCCAAATTCAGGTTCCTAAGCCCACTTAAAGTTACATGATATTAATTATGCACCCGTATTACTTCAATGACAACGCTACGGTCATTTTAATTATTACTACATGGCATAGGGTCATTATAGCAAATCTTTATTTCTTCTTCCAATGACGAAAAAGACATAATCTTTTGAAATTTATAAATGATAAAATTTGAGTTTTACGTAGTAGGGCTCCTAAGACAACCATTATTTGCTGCATACCGCGTAAATACAATTGCTTTTATCGTATTTAGCACCTCTGAAAATCTATAGCGATTGACCTACATAAATCTATATCGGAATGGTCGCGAAATTTGGCTGTTTTTGGTGCCAAAATTTACTTAATTTAGCTCCAACACCGTCCCGCAGGATTAATAACACAGCTGATATGATCTTAAAACAATGGCACCAACTCATTTAAAAGGCTAAATAACAATATAATCCCATAGTTTACCGCCAACAAGAATAAATTTGCTTTGTAAAAATTTTGAAATTTTGGGTATTTTTTGAACTTGGGGTCATACCTCGACCAGCAAAGTTGTAGCTCGCGATGATAAGATACTACTATCCCTGCGAAGCTTCTGTCTCGAGATATAGGTCGCGAATGATAGATAACCGGATGGAAAAATTCCAAAAAAAGTGGCACTTGACCGCTGTTGGGCACATTTTGGCACGGAAGACGTGGCCGTCCGATTGAGCGTCTTATGAAAGGAGACAAATAAACTCCATTTGTGATCAAATAAAAAAATCTGTAAAAATACATTTATTCGATGAGGAGATATGCTTTATGATCTCTAACCACAGATATAAAGAAATGTTTGCGATCTTTGAAGCTATCAATGTTTTATACGTGGAAACTGAGAGTATATATGTTATCGTTTTTATTACCATTGAATAGTATCTCAGGGGAGTGACATTTTTCTAGCGGTTACTAAACTGTGCAGTATTATCTTAACAGAATTTGTGCAGCCACGCATAGGCGACATAGACGGCGACTATCGTAGCGATCGATACAATCGAAAATAAAATTGTTATACATACTTTTGTTGCATGTCCCATACATAGGATACGGGAAACACATGCTGATGCAGGGGTTCAGGAGCTACCCCTGCGAACTCGCACTCTCCCGTTTCCCTGATCAAACCCCTGAGGGTACCGCTTAACCCTTCTTGAGCGTCGTAAACCCCGTGGAAAGTTTTAGTAAAAATTTGCAAAAATAGACGTTGGCTCAATTCTTAAAGCTGTTGTTACGTACGGTCTACTCTATGCTATTCCGTTTATAGCATGCTGAATATTAGTATTTCCGAAAATTTTGTGGGCAGCCGCGTGGTTCAATAAAATACGATGTGCAATAAATAGTCAAATTCAAGTTTAACAAAAATGTATTTGTATTTTTGACATATTTCTTCATCTAGTGACATAGTTTATGATAAACAGGTGTGTAGTAGCAATGGCCTACTGTTTATACAACTCTAACATAAAATCTCTCAAGAAAATAAAAAATATTTGGCTGAAACAAAAACTCATAAATTTTGCTAGGGCTTTGAGACGGCGTAGCTTAATATACCAAATACGTTGATTTCTAGGTGCATCAGCTAAGTTCCCAATACAGATGCTTGAACGGTATTGTCGCTAAAATTTCACTTTGGGTGGGACAAGATTATCCACGCCACATAGATTATTCCTCGTCCCAAATGGGACTGACAGAACGGTATTGTCGCTAAAATTTCACTTTGGGTTGGACAAGATTATCCACGCCACATAGATTATTCCTCGTCCCAAATGGGACTGACTGAACGGTATTGTCGCTAAAATTTCACTTTGGGTGGGACAAGATTATCCACGCCACATAGATTATTCCTCGTCCCAAATGGCACTGACAGAACGGTATTGTCGCTAAAATTTCACTTTGGGTTGGACAAGATTATCCACGCCACATAGATTATTCCTGGTCCCAAATGGGACTGACAGAACGGTATTGTCGCTAAAATTTCACTTTGGGTGGGACAAGTTTATCCACGCCACATAGATTATTCCTCGTCCCAAATGGGACTGACAGAACGGTATTGTCGCTAAAATTTCACTTTGGGTGGGACAAGTTTATCCACGCGACATAGATTATTCCTCGTCCCAAATGGTACTGACAGAACGGTATTGTCGCTAAAATTTCACTTTGGGTGGGACAAGTTTATCCACGCCACATAGATTATTCCTCGTCCCAAATGAGACTGACAGAACGGTATTGTCGCTAAAATTTCACTTTGGGTTGGACAAGATTATCCACGCCACATAGATTATTCCTCGTCCCAAATGGGACTGACAGAATGGTATTGTCGGTAAAATTTCACTTTGGGTGGGACAAGTTTATCCACGCCACATAGATTATTCCTCGTCCCAAATGGGACTGACAGAACGGTATTGTCGCTAAAATTTCACTTTGGGTGGGACAAGATTATCCACGCCACATAGATTATTCCTCGTCCCAAATGGGACTGACAGAACGGTATTGTCGCTAAAATTTCACTTTGGGTGGGACAAGTTTATCCACGCCACATAGATTATTCCTCGTCCCAAATGGGACTGACAGAACGGTATTGTCGCTAAAATTTCACTTTGGGTGGGACAAGTTTATCCACGCCACATAGATTATTCCTCGTCCCAAATGGTACTGACAGAACGGTATTGTCGCTAAAATTTCACTTTGGGTGGGACAAGTTTATCCACGCCACATAGATTATTCCTCGTCCCAAATGGGACTGACAGAACGGTATTGTCGCTAAAATTTCACTTTGGGTTAGACAAGATTATCCACGCCACATAGATTATTCCTCGTCCCAAATATGACTGACAGAATGGTATTGTCGGTAAAATTTCACTTTGGGTGGGACAAGTTTATCCACGCCACATAGATTATTCCTCGTCCCAAATGGGACTGACAGAACGGTATTGTCGCTAAAATTTCACTTTGGGTGGGACAAGATTATCCACGCCACATAGATTATTCCTCGTCCCAAATGGGACTGACAGAACGGTATTGTCGGTAAAATTTCACTTTGGGTGGGACAAGTTTATCCACTCCACATAGATTATTCCTCGTCCCAAATGGGACTGACAGAACGGTATTGTCGCTAAAATTTCACTTTGGGTGGGCAAGTTTATCCGCGCCACATAGATTATTCCTCGTCCCAAATGGGACTGACAGAACGGTATTGTCGCTAAAATTTCACTTTGGGTGGGACAAGATTATCCGCGCCACATAGATTATTCCTCGTCCCAAATAGGACTGACATATTATGAAACTGCAAGCAGTGTTCGGGCGCAGAAAGCTATATTTAGCCGTCTTTGCAGTTTTTGTCAATAGAAATGTTAATGCATAATAAGCAGACAGAAATTTCGGAAACATTGTTAACCAGCTTATGCCTTAATTTACTCTCGCATAGTAATCCCTTAAATTTGTCGGTTCCGCTTAAATCCGGTTGGATAGGAATAATCTGTACTGAAATACCGAGACGAACTTTGCTAACAATTGTCTGTCAATTGTTTATGATTGTTTGTTTATATACAAATGTTTCAAATTTGAAATTTTCAGGTCTTGCTAGGAAAACTTTACTGTATAATTTATAATTGTATGGCCTAGGCGTTGGCCATCGAAATAATTAAGTTCTAACTTTAGTTGATTTATTGGGTTTTACTAGGGCGGCATCATTGGAGTTGGGTTGTAGTAAGCTACCGGGGGCGCCCATGTCTACACCGTACGAGAGATTAAAAAAATTTTGTTTTTAGTTATGTTTTATATAATCCTCATATTAAATTTGTAATAATTAACAATACCTCGCTCTTCGTCTCACAAATCATTTTCCAGCTTCAAGCTTATATAACGTGTTTTTAGGATTGTGCAGTCATACACAGTACTATAAGTATTCCCGATAGTAAAAAGAAAGAAGTAGCTATTTGTCTACATCTTACGACTGGACTCTGTTTAATTTGTTTTAGTTATCATATACTTTGAATGGCCAACAGATAGCAAACAAACAAACAAATTATACTTCATATCTGAAAAAAATAGTTTTCGCCGAACTTTAAATTGCCGTGTTCTTTATCTTGTTGCTCCAAAAACAAGCACTGCCGGTGTTTTCATGGGAGAACGGGCGATGGCAGGGGGCTTTACCGCACCATTTCTAAATAAACTTCTTGAGTGCTTAACCAATTGCCCAAGAAAATGGTATAGTTTGTATACGACATACAGACGTTCAGGCCACATTACCCAATACTAAACAATAAATTCTCCAGTTTCCCAGTTTTGAAATCTAATGCCGGAGCAGAGATATTTTCCGTACCTGATCCTTACCTGATTCGCCATCGTCCTTGATTTGTTGCAGTTTGATCGTGTACATTTGTTTCGCTCAGACAGATGGCTAGCCGAATCTAGTCGGCTGAGCATATTTGTTTTGGGACATCGTATTCTGGAATTTACACCAACGGCAGCAGACAGCAGCAGCATTCACGGATCCGGTAAAATGTGAGACGAGTGCAACATCCGCTTGAAATTAGGTAAATTTGGTGCAAAAACAATGTCAGTCGGAAGTCTGTTCCATGTCTCCACCGCTCGATAGGCGAAGCAATGTCGAGCACAATTTATTCGAGGGGTAAACCGTGGGGTAAAGTTTCAGCATATGCCCTCGAAGTTGATTGACATTTAAGGTGAAAAATCGGGACAGTGGTAGATCAACAAGGCCATGAGCCATTGCGAACAACAGGAATTTGCTATAATTTAATGCTTCAAAAGTTGGAATAATGTCTTTCTACGGTTACAGATTTCGATGATTTACCATACTCCAGCTATTCAAAAATTGTTTTGTGTAAAATCTGGCTATGTGCAGTGTAATTAATGAGCACTGTGTATACCGATAAATTACATATTACAAACGGGATTGTAGCACTCTATATAGAAGTGAGGAAGGTGCACTAAAACATGAGTGAAAAACTGAGTTTCGACCTTTCTTTTGTGGAAAAGTAGGGTACTGCCGCACACATCTCGCTACGTCCCTGATTATAAATCAAATGGTGCTATCATCAATTTTGTTGTAATTAAACTTATTCGCATCTGTTTCAGCACCGCCACATCATGCTTATCCACCGCCCTCGCCTTATATTGACACACGCGACTTCGATACACAGTGTAAGTTATAAACTGATAGTCAGAAATGTAAAGTCCAGCTGTTGACAAGGAAGGATTGCTTTGTCTAAGCATTCAGATTTTAAGCTCACAATTTGGAGCTGATAATCTAAATAACAGAACCGGTTCAGCACGTATGCAAAATCAGAACGGACTGTTATTTTCGATTGTGCTTGTGTTTTTTCTAAAGCTAAAATTTAACCTTTCATGGTTTTATGATGTTATTTTTTCCAATAGCAATATATGAAAAATATAAAATACCTTTTTAGTTCCATGTTTATACCAAATCTTATTGGCTGCTGCAAGTAAAATGTGAAAAATCCAAGTTTGAATTGTAGTGTTTTATCATCACTGTTTAGCGATTATGCGACTTTTTCCAGACAAATTTGAAAAATGTTGATGGAAAATTTTAAAATTCATAGCGAAAAAACTGAATTTGGTTTGTAAAGCTGCGATATTATTGACGTTTCAATAAAATAACTGGCAGTTCCTGATTAGATTCTGGTCAAATATTGAACTTGAGTCAAATATTGGACCTCAAACAATTGAGTTCCAAGTTTTCAGCTCAAAGTCAGAATATGTGTATATATTGCACGCTGATTAATTTCTGTTGATTTCAGTGGAAAAAAACAATAATGAAGAACTTGTTCAATATATACCGATCAAAATTCAATTTAGCAATTATAAAATCTATATAAACCACATTATTGTTGTACGATCTCGTGCATTTAAACATGCGTTAATGTGATGATTGCTGTGGTAATAAAATTTGTAAATGTTGCTGCTTTTATGGGTTAGTTTGGTTGACAATCTGTATTGTTTTACGGTTACAAAATGCCCCATCAAGCATGTCAAAAATATTTTAGTAACCGTTTTCGAGTGATGAATTTGTTCCCGTCCTATAGTTTTTGGGTCGTTATACCTTTTCAAAACCTGAGAGGAAGAGGCAAAGTTTTATTTTTTAACACGGCCCGTCCCAAAAGTACTGGGGAATACTGGTGGTGGGAAAATAGTTTAGCCATAATACCACGACCCTTTCCCAAAAGCGGGGGTTATCGCATGTAACCAGGGGGAGGCCCGAATACGACCACGTTATAGTATCTACCGACGCGTTTGTATGGTGATGGCGAAGAGTGTCATAGTTTTCTCAATAATTTATCATAAACTCTTGATGATATTACATTATTGTTTTGCTACAGGTGCTCGATTGAGTATGAATTGTGACCATCTACTTCGCAGAAAAGCAGTAATTTAGGCGCTTATGAAATGTTCAAGTAGATTGTATCAAAATCCTACAAATGAAATATTATAGCTATACTACGACGTTACATATAGGATTTGGCATCGGAGCAATGTAACTGCGAAACATATATTTATTTTATGTTTTTGTTTTAGTGTCCGGCAAAACCAAATGTCTCCAATTATATTAAGTAAACATCACTGCAAAATGGTTTTCACTAGTATGGATTGTGCTCGTTGTAATTCTAAATATGTTACGTGTGCAATCACTGACTATGTTGAATTTTGTTGTATTTTTAGCTGGAATATCTGAAGACAGCGACTATACATCAGATGTGTCTTATCCGCAGCCAGTCCATCATCAAAATTCGTCCATCAATCAATTTCACAGCTTTCTACATTCACGACCGGCTCAGGCGTATAATTTCATTGCGCCATCAAACGGATACCGTCCATCACCGCAGGTTAGGTCACTTCACCTCTTAATTTTGTTGACATTTTCATATAAGTATTAAAAGTTTAACATTAACATTGACACTTGGAAGATAAGCTTTGGCGTCCGCAGGGTTTATATTTTGGGAAGGTCAAGGCGGGAGGTGTGAAGAGGGAAGAAATTGGGCAAATTTTTGGGAATGGACAGAAATTTGTTAAATTCCGAGATTTGATCCGCAAAAACTATTTTAAGCTTCGAAACCGTTTAAACAAGATAGTTGCTCCGCGGCCCACTTTTGGGCACGACACATTAAGAAGATAAGATATTGTAAACAATGTAATTATCGTCTATAAAGTAATTATGAAATATAAGTAAATCATACACCATGTAACAAACGGTGTTATAATGCCGTTATAAGCTTTTATACTAATTTTTTTTATTCTTTAATGGCCAAATTTAGGTGTTTTGATGCAATTTAGGTGTTTAGACCCTGTTTTTGATCCAAACTTGCTAATTAGCCGCCTTTGAGCTACTAGTTATGAAATCTAGGTTAGATAATTTCAAAGCACACACCATATTCATAACGTTATGTTCGTTAATATAGGTGCGTTTTGGAAATTATATTTTTGCGAAGCAAGTTTGTTAAAAATTATAATATTGTTTCGGCATCGTCCACTATTCATCAATAATTGACCAGCTAGCTGTTGCAATTTTAGCGAACGCTTTTCGTAAAACCAAGTTATTTTGAATAGAACGGATCTACATTGCTTTGTAAATTTAAAAAAATTATTTTTTTACTCATTGGAAGAAGAAATAAAGAACTCTTCGGTTTTGCTATGAATAAAATGCTTGTTGCTTTGTCATTGAAGTACTGAAATATTTGCTAGCATGGGAATTTATGTAGTATAAGGGGCCTGAATTTGGAACGACAAAATGGTTTATTGGAGCAGATACCCCACTTCCGTTTCTCCTTGCTTTGCGAGTTACCAGTAATAACGGATAGGGCTTACTTAAAACAAGTATTTAATCTTTTTGTTAAACCCGTACAAGAAACTTTGCGAAAATGAAACAAAAAAATTTCTTAAAAAGTAAACGCCAACCAATTTTATAAGTACAAAATACAATGTCAAATTGTTGATACACCGTCCATAGTATTGTGCATGGTATTGTGGTTTCGTCGGATACTTTCAACTACAAACCATAGCTTATGTGTTTGAAGAAGCAATACACTAACTCAACGAGTACATACATAC
>JASANE010002952.1:0-12205 GCA_030248225.1 Trileptium ribeirensis
TAGGCTGAATTTTCGTAACCATGTGGCTTGCAATCTTGCTTTAAACGCCATAATAGTTTCATTTCGACTTTGTACCATACTTGCTTTAAAGTCATTCAGCCGATCGCCAAAGGATTTCAGAAGATCATAATGACGAAGAAATCCGCGTACATAATCCTCATAATAAGCTGGTTCCGGCAGCGTCGATTCAACCGCTCGAAGAACGTATCTGGCTGATTCCCCAGCCATTGCTAAGGTGAATAACGTTACCTTATGCGTATCCAACCGCACATGGAAGCTACGCAATGTTCGTTCAAAACCTTCTAACCAGCCAGGAAAATCCTCACCTTTGAACTTTTCCCATGGATGTCGCAGCACATACGCCGGTATTTCTGGCATACCAGAAAAAGTCGACCAAGCCGAAGCTCGACCAGTGCTATTCGCATTGGTTCCACTGTGCAGTTGCGTTCGTAATTGTTCTTGTGCAGCAGGTTCTCGAACAAACATAATCGCAGGTGCATTCCGCGGTAGAGAGGCGTTTCTTTCGTTCCGTCTGGTCCGGCCTGCGCAAAGCGCCCTGGACCTCGCCGCCGTCGGGATCTGTTTTCCCCCCGGATAGTAGTACGCAATATATCCAATTCAGTAGGTCTGATATCCGAAACTGGTCGTCGAGTTTCCTGTTGAATTTCGCCCACCCAATCCCGGTAACCAGATTGCGCGCGGCGTCCAGACTGGTTCCTTACCTCCGGCTTCACTCTGTACCGGTAATCGAAAACGATCACCAACCCGTGCAGAACGAGTGGGGTCCGCTTGAATTGTGGTCGGAAGACGATGACAAACAGCATTTTGGCGTAATGCTCAAAGTAGATACATTCTCAGCCTCACGAACCTCAAACTCATCCCCGCAGAAGAGTGCCGACTACGACGCTGCGGGTAGCGTTCGATCTCCTGGGCGAAGGCCGACTGGCATATGCCGTTCCGCAGTATCAACACCTTGACTTAATTTGCTTCACCCGAGAACTGTTTCCATCCTGGTCCCAGAATACCACGCGATGGCGATAATCGCTTTATTGCCATGCCATCTTCAGGTCCAAACACATCAACTCCACGCTGAGGTTCATCCTGACCCAATGGATAAGGAGGTGGACAGATGGTGTTGGTCTCGCTGCACCCACTGTTCTTCCATATTCCTACTGCTCAAACGAATTACAGGTTGTTTTCTCACGCCAACCTACATTATCACTAGTATCCGTACTACTTTGCTTTGCTCCCCGCCATTTATCCGCCATTTTCCGACAATGGTCCTGAGCTCGCGTTACATCTCATCATCCAGATCTGCGAAATAACGGCATCGTCTTGAACACAAGTCGAACAGAAGATTGCATGGACAATTCTTTTCCACACCTGAATTTCCTCAAGCTATTACTGTAACGTCTGAAGTTCAAGCGGAAGAGGTTGCCGCCGCACTTCTGGACGCCAGCCCGTAGATGCGCTCGGGGTTGTCGTGGTATCCGAGAGGTTGTTCCGACACCTGTCGTAGCAGCAAACGTGAAGATAGGTGGTGCCACAGTGGAAAACATCGCCCGTTCAGTGGTTGTGGTTGACATAGTTCGTTCAACCTGGTCCTCACATTCAACAAACATACTATCTGGATCCTCATCAGATTCCATTATTATTTCTCTGTTACCTACTATAAGTACGTATTATAAATTCACTAAAATTTTCAACACCTAATTCTCTGATTTCCAAAAATCATAGCTCCTTACCAACAGTTTCCAACGGCTAAAATAAAACACAATTCATTATCAAGTTATCATTATGTACAGATACCCCTATTCCCACCCAACCCCTCCCAGGTCCAGCCCGGGGTTGAGATAAGGGTACCCTCTCTCCAAGACGTACCTGTGTCGCATTACGATTACTAGTGCAGAAGCGAGTGCAACAAGATCAATTATATATAAAGAAATTTTACAATTACCAACAAGAAACTTTACTAATACTTACAAAATCGGTGGAGGCACATACTTTGGCTTCCCAAGCGCCTGCCGCAAATACCGTTGAGCGCGTAACGCATGCCGTTGTCGCGTTTCAGCTTCGGTAGGAGGTCGCTCTGGATCGTCAGCCGGAGTCGATGCCCGTGAGGGTTGCGCCGATTTACCCCGCGGTGGTGTCGCCGTCTTACGCCGCTTGCGTGAACGTCGTTTAGGGGGTGTCCAATCGCCCTCGCTATAGTCACCTTCGGATGCGTGCGTTTGGTATCCGCTAATGGTTAACTCCTTGGAAGTAGAAGCCATGCTGGAATTAGAAAAATATTACAACATTACTTTCTTATTACAATATTTCCATGCAAACCACCATATATAGGTTCCTTTCCATTAAATATTAACAAGAACGAGTTCTATCACAGCAACGAACAAATCGTGCTGGTGACGTGCAACAAGCAGATATAAAATTAACAATTAACCGATAACCTTTCAAAGAGTTTAGTTCAGGCTAAACCACCTTTCTACCTGCCAGCAGTACATTTACACTCTTGAGCACTCTTATCATTTCAAATGACCAGCATCATATTCCTACCACATAGCAAAATAATCAACCACATAGCTAACCAACTGGATTTTAACCAACTTTAATAAAATATGTATAACCTAAACTTTGACAATGACAGGCCTCGTCATGGCCACCATGTGAGTTTATCGGCCTTCTCCGCGGCACGTTTCTTACTAAAACGCAACCGACATCTCCAATGGTGGCCAAAGGGAAGGGGGTGAAAGCTAAGAGCGAGTTCGAGAATTGCCCAAGAAAAAATGAAATCAAGAATTAGGGGTAAGAGCCACCAAGGGATGCACCGGTCTACCAGCGGTCGGAGATTCCTTTTATCACTGGATGTGAGTTGCGCGAGTTCCCAGTGGTAGACATGTCATTGTCCCGGGCAGGGATATCAAGTTTAGGTCAATCTTGGGTGCTTGCTTACGAGCTAAGCTGGATAGGCCGTGTGAACGTATATACACAAGAACAAATTGCAGTTAAACCAATTACGCTCTGCAACCTGAACAGACCTAGACCATTGATGGCACTAAAAAGTAAATTGCTATAGGATAAAAATTGTGAGTTTAGGTAAGGATAGGATTGATGCGTTCGGCATCCTTTTAGGTATGGCTTTTTCAAAATTAAGCTAAGACTAAATTAAATTTTGGTTAGCAGAGCTGCATACCCGTGCTAATACTGCTTAAACCCTGGCGAGTCCGGAGAACGTTCCGTGGGTAATTAACTTATATCAGAAATGCTTAAATAGATCCGATGAATTTCAAAATTTAACATGAAAATATTAACTAACGTTATTGAATATGAACGCTTAGCTCTTCAACGACTGTACCCTGGCTAGTCCGACTGACAGGCCCTGGGACATTAACTACATTTTGGAAAAAGTGAGTTATGGCATTAAGTAGAACTTTGTAAAAGTTTGAATTGTAAAACCGGATAAATCTAAGACCAAAAAAAAATTGAAAAAGAATTTGCAAAGTTGAAACAAAAAGTCAAGAAAATAACATTACAGTATTGTAAACTGGAACGATAATTTACTTAGAGATTTCTCAAATAATTTTGCATGGCGGTGTCGTGTCCGTTTAGACTAGCACACACACCCCGAAGTTAGAGTTTACCAGAACGTGTCCAAAACCACAGGTTCTGAATGTGATACCTATAATTTTTATGCAAAATATTTTAAGCGAAAGGTCACTACAGCGAAGAGTCCGCATAACCGTCCCGTAGTGCGTAGTAAAAAGAATTTGAGTAAATTTTGACAAAAAATTTTTAAATCGTAAAATTGGAAAATTGGAATCCAAAAGTTTGTGCTAAGGAATTCTATCATGAGTAGAATCGGAGTGGAAGTGAACTATATTAGTTCTGAAGGCATCCAAGCTCTACCTCAGCTCGACAAGCGGCCAGAGTTGAGGTACAAATTGGAGCTAGAGAGGCTTTCCATAAGTTGGTTTGCTTGTGATAACACAGTAGCGTCTTCCATTACTGGGGATAGCTATTCAATCAACTGCTACTACGCAGCATCCTGTAGAGAGTAACAATTAATGCTTTACCTTAAGAGATCGTAAAGCTAATGTGGCAGGATTGCACCAGCACGATAAAGCTATAACTATTTACAAGTCGTCTAAAAATAAAGTGCAACACTTTATAATATTGAAGTCAACGGTCAGTTGAAATAGAAGCTTTTGCTAATGTGTCAATCCCTATTACTGAGAAAGTGCCAAAATAAGCAAGTGTTGGAGAGATAGCGTGGCCCTGCCACTTAAAGTATTTTACCAAAAGGAGTGCTCGCGTTGGTGACCCGCACCATCAAGCTATGCATAAGCGGTTTTGAGTAAACTACCAGCAGAATAAATAACATAAAACCATCAGCTCTTGCTGGCCTGGTAACACACAATCATATAGTAGAAATTTTATTACCCGAAATTAGCTGGAAATTCTTACAAATTATTTAGTAGCATTATTAGCATACAACAAAAGATTATAGGGTAAAAACTTAACAAGAAAACCCCTGGCCTTATGCACCAGGTATAACAAAGATAACGTATACCTGCATAATGTAATTTTAGCAGAAACCCAAAAGCTTTACACCGCGTAACCAATTTCACTTACAACCATTTTTATAATTTTTATATTTTTAAGTAGTTCGGGACAATAGCGTGCGATCATGCATTATAGGATACATGTACCTTAAATTGTACTACCTGAAATGTTCGTGTGTTTCGTAAACCTGAAAAACTAAAGGACTTTATGTGTTAGTGTTAGGGACAAGTGACACAGGATTTTCCCTAAATAGAACGTGGGTGTTGGCCCATGACTGCCAAGTCCCCTAAGCGTGTAATTTCCCCGGCCTGTGCATTGGACCACCCCTAGGCGAGGCTTACGCTAAGACATAGTTCCGACAACTATGTCCCACCCTAAGGAAGGTTTACAATGTCACAGCCTTCGTCGATAGAGCAGCCCATGGTGTGGCAGCCTGGGGTCCAACGGGTGGTGAAAAGGTGCCGGAAAGGTAGAAAGACCAATCCCACCCAGAGGTTCCCGTTTAGGAATGGGCTGCCCTTTTTCTGGTCTGCCTTAAAACCCGGCTAGGGCTTACTATGCCTAGCACACCCGCCTCCTCGGCAGGTTCCAGAAATGCAGGTAACCTCCTGCAATGTCACTGTGAATGAGCCTACATATATTTATGTGCGTGTATGTACGAGTGTGTGTACCTACACGGATGCTGATGTATACCGCCTGTGTGAGGGTAAGCAGCCGTTTGTTTCTCTTAAAGAAGCCGTGATAAAAGCTATACAAAGCGTTTTAACGCGTGCGCTCTACCAAGTGCTAGGAAAGAAAAAGAAAGAACAAAGGAAAGGAAAACCCTAGAGTTTCCCGAACGCCAGGAAAAGAAAAAAAACAATAGCCATAAGCATAAAGAAACTCCAAATTGCATCCTATATCCCAACGCGCATAACAGCAATAATAGCGAACAAAAGACAGAAGAATACAAGAAAACAAAAATTCGTTAACTCCACGCAAAACACCACACTCTCTCCACCAACAGTAATAATAATAATACGTCGACCAGTATCAAACTAACGAAATAGCCATCTTTACACGATAGAAACAAAATATAGCTATGTAAATTTATTTAGTATTAAAACTTATTATTATTATATTAAGGAAATTTTGGTGTAAATTTAGGGTTAGGAGAAAAGGTTATTTGAGAACAAAGTGAAGGTGTCCGTAGTGGTTAAGTGTATTTCTGGATAGGGATAACTAAGGGAAACTCCATTTGGTCAGTTTAGAGAGTCAAGAAATCGTATGTAATTAGGAAAAAGTTAAATATTGATGTATTCGGTTTTGGGAAATAACAGTGAAAATTAGGGAATTTTGAACCTGATGAAAATGGAATTAAGGGATTTCCAACGCAGGGAGAAGATAAAATATAGTCCGATACTAGGGAAAAATTGTATCCAAGTTGGAAAAATCTTAATACTTTTGTAAATTTGATAGAGAAGTAAAAACATTGATTTTTAGGTAGAATGGAATATCAAATCAAGGCATAGGGGTGATGTACCCCGATATAGGAGTAAATAATGGATTCACCCGAGTGGGGATGAGTATGAACGTACCCATTATGGACTATAACCCACCCCACCGGGAGGAAATAATGATAAAACCAAGAGAAAGGTGTTATTTGAGTAAATATGGGGAAATTCGGAAATTAATGAATTTTGAGTCAATTTTAAGGGATAATATATGGGTAAGGGACAAGAACTAAGAGGTGTAATATGAAATTTAGATAATTTCTCCCTCCCGGAGGTAAATGTAAGAGTCGCCCCTGTGGGAGAATGAATATCCCCCAGGGAAGGATAAGTAAGTTGTCTATAATTTTGGAAATTAAGTCAAAACCTATGAAATATTGTCTATGAGGGAGGGAAATACAAGGTTGGACCTGCCCAAAAGTTGACAATGCATTGGCAATGTTTATTGCTATAACGCCGAGCATTTAATAGGTCTACTGCATTCGCCGAGCCAAAAAACTAGCACTTACATTCCAGCGTGCAATAGGGTTCAATATTATCGCTTGTGCAATGATTTACATTTATACATCTTTCACTCCGAAGCGCGCGCACGAACTGCACACCGTAGACACGCCGCGCGACGATTTAACGAAAAATATTGACAACGGCTTTCCATTGCACGCAAATTGAAGACAACGGCTTTCTATTGCACACAAATTAAAGACAACGGCAATCCTTTGCACGTAAAACGAAAACAACGGCTTTCCATTGCATGCAAAATGAAGACAATGGCTTTCCATTGCATGCAAAACGAAGACAACAGTTTTCCATTGCCCGCAAAATGGGTTTGATATGCGATTTCACAAAAAATGCGTGTAGAAACCGGGCACTTTTGTCTTTAACGACCGCTCGTAAGAGACAAAAATCTCTTACAGCTGGATGTATAATATTTTCTCAGAAAGCTGTGAGATATTATTGTCATTAATGGCTACTTGTATGATATTTAAATCTCTTTGGGATAGCCGTAAGAGCTGTAAGAAACTTCTGTCTTTAAAGGCAACAGTGAAAGGAAAAGGTCTCTAGTGACAAGCCATATGATACTAAAATTTAATTTGTTATGTACCGTTGCTACAGACTAAAATCTCTTGCAGTCGACAGTAAAAATTCGAAAACCGAACGGATGGATGTAAGAGACTTTAGTCTCTTAAGGTTGGATGCAAAATACTAAAGTGTCTTACAGCCATCTACAAGAGACCAAAGTCTCTTGTAGTTGTAAGAGGTTAAAAATTCGTTAGAAAATTGAAAAACAACATTACGTTGCTACGCAGGTCTTGCATAAGTTTTCACAAGCAAATAAATGATCCACTTCTAACAATGTTATTATTAATTTTTAGTTTTACCAGAGCACAAAATAATATACGTGGAGCCAAACGTTATTGTTAGACAGCTGTATGTTAATAAATGTACTCAGGAGCGATTTAGTCGCTGCCCTCCACGTTTAAACAATGCTATAGATTCACCGACCAGCTCTCAAAGGGACAGTACACTCCAGATTCACCCTCGGCGGCTTTACAGTAAAAATATATAGAGCCATTATTGCCTTTATTTCGAGAACCATAACAATAAGACCCACAACTCGCTTTGTAATGTTCATGATATCATTATACCTTTTATTTGACAACATAATTCCAAGACCATGTTCATTTTAGTTCAAATTTCTAATTAGTTCATTTTATAAATCGTGTAGATTTACACTAAATCATTACATCAATTGCAAATTGACAAAGAAGTACAGCAATTCAATAATGAATTCAATTAACTGCATATATAGATATCCAACCAGTTAGCGTAGCGGTGTAGCTGTCCAAGATATGTTGGTTTAGAGGGATGGTACAAAGTTCCGGCAGAGTGGAGTAAATTTTCGCAAGTGGCGAAGTTTTTAAGAATTTTGCTATAATCGCTAAAATTATGCTGAATCGCTAAAATTGTGATTGCTACACTAAAATTATACTGAATCGCTAAAATAGTGATTGTGAACATAACACTTATGTTAACTACATCTGTAAATGCGTTTCAATGTCTATGGACCAATATCCAGCTGTAGGGGCACCAATATCAAACTGGAGGGGGAGACCAATATCAAACTGGCGGGGGCACCAATATAAAACTGGACGGGAACACCAATATCAAACTGGAGGGGGCACCAATATCAAACTGTAGGGGGCACTAATATCAAACTGGAGGGGGAGACCAATATCAAACTAGTGGGGGCACCAATATTAAACTGGAGGGGGTATTAATATCAAACTGGTGAGGGACACCAATATCAAACTGGGGAGGCGTCAATCTCAAACTGGAGGTGGCGTTAATATAAAACTGGAGAGGGACACCAATATCAAACTGGAGGAGGCTTCAATCTCAAACTGTAGAGACCAATACCCAGCTGGACGGAGGCCCATATGAAACTGAAGGGGCACACCAATATCAAACTAGAAGGGCACCAATATCGAACTGGAGTGGGGCATTAATATCAAACTGGAGAGGTACACCAGTATCAAACTGAAGGAGGCATCAATCTCAAACTGTAGGCACCAATACCCAGCTGGAAGGGGGCCCATATGAAACTGGAGGGGCACACCAATATCAAACTCGTTGTCTTTATTTTGCGGGCAATGGAAAGCCGTTGTCTTTGTTTTTCTCCGACTAAGACCGGTTTTATCACTAGTACGTCGCAAGCGAGGACGAAACGTAACAAGCTTCTTTTCATCAATAGCTGTCATTTATGTGTAATTACCTATGCTATGTGTTTGATATACATACCTCCCTAATAATTTGGGGGACCCTGAAACCGTATAGCGACTTTTATAATAACAGTTGAGGAGCGCCACCTAATTTGCGTCACGACACCAATACTGTCTTATCTGAAGGCCCAGAAAACCATGCAAACAAAACCTAGTTAGACATTAACAATTTCATCACAGCTACAGTTCGGCAATTTTGCAGATATATAGCTGCTAAATTTAGCAAAACAGAGCCTCTATGGCATTAAAAGTTCGGAAACAACTTAATTTTTACATTGCCTATAACCTTTCAAACATCCTGGAGACGGCTATGCGTCGTTCACAGTGAAATGTGTGCACCTTCTCGACATCATCAGGACTTACGCACGTGTGTATGGAAGCGCTACATTCGATAGAATGTAATAACCTTCATGCGTTGTTACACATATGCGCTTGTATGTAACAACATTGCTAATGTTGTTACGTGTACTCGCCGCTGTATCCAAGGTTTCAGGGGATGGCAAGCGGTGCCACAGGGGTGGGAGGTCAGTGTAATGCATCTAAGGGTTGGCGACGGGTATGGCAGGTAGGTGGAATGTGGAAATTTGTAGAAGCTCATAATTTCCCCAATTTTTTCAGTTTATAATGGGGCGTTCACGGTAATTTGGGTGCAAAAATCACTCTAAGTTGTCCAACAGTCTCACGAGGCGCACATCGTTTCCGCATATAGCTTTCCTAGGCACTCGGGGCAACTAGAGGAGTGAGGAGTCTTGCGTGACTGGAAGGTTTGCCATAGACAGTCTGCGCTGACTATGAATTTTGTCCGATATTGTCTCCCGCTATTATAGCTAAAACACGCGCCAAAATTTGAATTTCATACCTTGGAGGCTGTCAAGTATTGTAATTTTCCAAAATTCGAGATTTTCACGATGTAGCACTGCCAAAATTTGAATTTCAAGCCTCGGTAAGTGTTATAATTTGAATTTCAACTGCTATAGCATAAATCAAAACACTAACCGCATAAATCAGTCCGCCAGGACACTATAGTTTGTCCTATACAGTCAGCCTAGACTGGATAGATTATCCAGAGAGCTACATAAGGCTGCAACGAAAACAGTTATAGCTAGCTCATGCTATAGCAATGTCCATTGAATCTGCTTCGATAGCCGGACAAGACTAAACAAGGCTACACTCAACTTTTATCGTAAACGAGTCATAAGTTGCAATAACATTCATAATGATTGCAATGATCCAAATTAGGCTCTTTTAAGATCCACACAAACACAACTCATTGACACTGCATTCACGGCAATGCTGTATCAAAGTGAATGCAAAGTGAATGATATGCGCAATAGAGGGTGTAAACGATGTAACCAATGTGTTTAATGGGATAAACAACTCTATAATCTCATCGATTATTCCTAACTAGCAAGAACCTTACAATACCCAGTTATACAGCGTTTTACAAAATGTCGAATTATTATAGTGGTTCCTAGACATGCCGCTATGTTGGTTTAATAGAACTGACCTTGCGTGACAAGTACAAAGAAGAACCATTGTAACTGCTCTCGCGCGACACACAACCCACTGTTTGCGATGAAAACATTTGACGCCGCTGCCGCCTGACACGGCGGCATGCTTTGTTGTAGTGAAATAATTTAATGCATGTATTTGTGTGTAATTCGATAGGCATTTGGCAGTGCCACAACAACAGATAATGTTTGGGAATTTGAACGAGCGATCTAGCTTTGAAAAGTGATGTACAATACATAAAATTTGGATCGAGTGTTTTAATATTTCACTAAATGATGCAATATCTGTAGCCAAACAAACGTAACAGTAAATGCTCACTGCTTAAATGCAAAGAACTTCACGACATACGGCAAAATTAAAATAATTTCAGAATTGCAGAAGCGGAGGTTGTTCCTGAGTTTAATATATAAAGAACGATGATGATCGATAAAAAATATTAATATATTAACTCTACACTGAAATTATCTCTAGTGTAGAGCCGATCATCATTGACTTTCGATAGAAAGTAGAAATAGTTCGTAGTGTAACAGGCCCGTTCCGGCCCGTTACGTTTATTTTACATGACTTCGGCGTCAAAATGGCCTGAACGCGCCTTAAATCGAACCAGACACAGTTACTGGAACTAAGTTTTCATGTGTTGCCGGGTGCCATGGTCGTTGGTAATTGTTTTGGTAATATTGCTGTCTTGGTGTATCTATACCGTTATAAATGTGTTTCTGCCATTATTTTATGCCCTTGCATGTTTCATGATAATTGTGTATCCTGTAGGACGGATCCACTCAGATTACTCAGGTACCTGATTAGGGCGAAGGTTCAAAGTTTGACAAGAATAGGAAAGAGATTCAAAATGGCACCGGGATGGAGAGTAGAACGGAACTCGACCGTTAGGAAATGTTTCCACGCTGAAATTCAAAATTTCGACCGTCCGGGAATAGGAGGCCTTTGACAATTTAAGGGATTGGGAAGTGATCGAAATCAAGACTCTCAATTTTACCTGGTTCGAGCAAACTATAGCCTAATGGTCGCAAAAGTAAGCTGAAACAAATGGGTTACGGTAGTTTCCGATTATTCGGAAATAACGGACCTCGGGCCAGTTTATCGGCCCGTAACCGTCCAACGGCTCCGATTTACCGAAAATGCCATGAGTACTTTTTGGTAGAGAATTTTCAGGGCTCTCGAACGAGCCCAAGACATCACAAATTACTGGAGGATTTCCTGAGATATTCTAGGGACAAACGGGTAAACATTCAATCAACAGCCAATACTTACGCTAGGTTTGGCTGGTGACCATGGTCCCGAGTGAACCTAATATAGGCTTATATGGAAATATAGCTATGCATATATATGTGTACTGCTTGATCTTCGTGACGCGCTGTGTCTATTTGTCCGCCCCACCGTACCAAAACCTTTCTTTTTATAGCACCCTTTGAAGCCCAAATTTGCCTGACCACCATACTAACGACTGGTTTTTCTGGTAGCCCTCGGATGAGTGATTGAAAGTACGCGTGCTTGCAAGTAGTCTACCCATCTAGGCATCTGGCGAGGCCACGCGGGTCTCGATCTGACCAGTCATCCCGCTGCCATATAACTTATTTCTTTGTTTTATAATGTACTACGAAAATTCCACATAAAATGCCGTCTGTTTGTACCAACTTCGTATTTGACCCCAGACCCTAAATGTGCTCATGCATTTTACTCGCCTGCTCCTGGCAAGTACAACGATGTCTCGCGGGTCTTTGTCCGACTTCGCGTTAGCCCGTTCTGACCGATAAAGTGCCCCCCCCAATTTGGCATACCGACTGAAACTGGGTACAAACCAACCGAAAATTTATTCCCAACTCAAAAGTAAGCAAAATGCCC